>VUQR01010559.1:8655-43524 GCA_015108515.1 Hemichromis elongatus | reverse complement strand
ATGAAAGTAGAAAAAATAAAAAAAAAAAAAAAGCATCCAATTTTATTGTCAAAGTATGTCAGACACGTGACTGCTAGGGGTTTTTTTTTTTTACTTTATTTGTTTATTTTAAGACATTTGGATTAAATAAAGCTGTGACAGTTATTAGTACACTAAAATGTTTTAGCATGAATGGATAACTTAATAAGGACTTTCTTTAAATATAAAAAAGTTACTGTAAAATACTAAACATACTGCAAACAATACCTGGCAGTAATTATGTGACAGCGCAGAAGGAAAGGAAAGAGCTGCGAAGGATGACGTTTGTCTTAAGAGCTGCGAGAGGAGATTTCTCCTGACAACCTGGCGTCTGGTTTAATTATGGCCACTTTAATTATGTGAGACTGCAGACTGAGAAATAGAAGCCAGGGCTTTCTGTGAGAAATTGATCCCTGACCCTGAATATTCGTAGACACTCAATAACCCAAATGGACTCCAAACTTCTGGAACTCTCCATCCATCAATCTGACTGCTCACAGAAGAGAAGGGGTGTTTATGGGGAGTGGGCGGGGTCGTTTTGTGTCAAGTTAATGTTGATTTGTATGTGAGCATTACCCTGCGACTGCAGGTCTTGTGAGGTGTTTGGAAATGTGCTGAGTGTGTGTTCAAACATGATAACGTGACACCAACTCACGTGCTGTCCTGTCCATGCTCAGATGGAGCATGTCCCCCCTTACGACGTGGTTCCCTCCATGAGACCCATCGTCCTAGTTGGACCTTCACTCAAAGGCTATGAAGTAAGGAGAAGCAGCACATTCTCGACTTGTAATTTTTACTTTCAATGGATATTACTATAATATTACTAACAAATATTATTTGTTTCTTATGTCTGATTTTTTTAAGGTGACAGACATGATGCAGAAAGCACTTTTTGACTTCCTGAAACACAAGTTTGAGGGCAGGTAAGAATGAGGGCTCACATCAATGCATGATTTTTGTTTTTTAACAATTATGCATAATCATATACACTCACCGGCCACTTCATTTGGTAAATCTTGTCCAGCTCTTTAACCGGGTTGGACTCCTTTTTACCTTCATAACGTATCCTTTTGGGTTTCATTTAACAATGTGCTGGAAATTGCTCAGAGATTTTGGTCCAGATTGACATGAAACCTGTTCCAGCACACCGCAAACTATTGGACAGAGATCTGACTGTGACTATAAAGACGCTTTGTTTGTATTCATGGTTCTTTTGTTTTTCAGCATTAACTGAAATTCAGTCAGACCCAGAACTTTTTTTTCCAATATTCTGTTTTTCAGTTAAAGCCTCAGTTCTTATTTGACAAGAGTGGCATCTGGTGTGGTCTTCTGCTGCTGTAGCCCTTCAGTGTTAAACATGTTGTAATTCGGAGATGCTTTTCTGCAAACCCTGGTTTTAACAAGGGGTTATTAGAGTTACTGTTGCCTTCACTTACCTCAGTTTACAGCTTGAAGTAGTCTTGTAATTCTCCTCTGACCTCTGACTTTAGCAAGGCATTTGAACCAAGAGAACTGGAGTTTACTGGATATTTTCTCTTTGCTGGACCATTCTCTGTAACTCCTAGAAATGGTTGTGTGGGGAAATCTCAGTAGATCCTGTAGATTAGCAGTTTTTGAAATAATCAGACGACCTTTTATGGTATCACCAATCATGCCATGTTCAAAATTGCCTATATCACCTTTCATCTTCATTCTGATGCTAAGTTTGAACTTCAATAGGTCATCCTGACCACGTCTACATACCTAAAACACTCCGATTAGATACTTCCATTAATGAGCAGTTGAACAATTGTACCTAATAAAGTGGCCCGTCAGTGTACATGACATTACTGGGTCATAATATTGATTAGTTAAGGTATATATGCCTTTAGTGTTTTAGTTGGAGATGGAATACAGAGATCAGTATTTGCATTAGAGTTGGAAAGCACTGTATCAAAATTGCTTAAATGAAATACAAGTACAGTAAAACTGTATATGAGGAAGTTTTCATGGTTACTTTAGAAGTCCTATTTATGCCTTCATTCACTGGTATTCGGGGTTGTAAGATGAACAGTACTCTAGTCCAGTTGGGGGTACAAAGAGAGGCCAATCATATTTCTGTGTCACTCCATGCCCCTCCCCCCTCTGGACACACCTTTGCAGCCATGATAGACTCTCTGGATTTAATAGGTTTCTTTTTACTGACCCAGTAATGTGCTCGCTCTCTGTTTCAGGATATCCATCACACGGGTGACAGCAGACATCTCTCTGGCCAAACGTTCAGTCCTCAACAACCCGAGCAAACACACTATCATTGAGCGCTCCAGTACCCGCTCGAGCCTGGGTAAGAGGACGCTTTTGTTATGCACAAACCACAACGGACTGAATCGCACTGAGAAAAGCAACGCAGACAGGTCATGACAATTAGGATTTTATTTGTACTATTTAAACAGGTGACAAATTAAAGTTTAGGGAGAACATTATTGTAGTTCATTTTTGTTCATCACATCATGTTGCTGAACGTCTTTCACAGTCCTTCATATCTATATTTCTTTAATTGTGTTTCTCTTTCATTTAGACAGACACGAGTCCATTAATATTTCACTGTTGTTGTTTTTTTCAAATACTCAACAGCAGCTGGGAAACTACATTTTTAGCGAATGTTACTAAAACGGGAGAAACATTTCATTTGTTTTATTATATCAGCCACACAGGGAATGTTGGACTGATCAGAAAAACAGTGTGTTTCTATGTGTGGACATGTCTCCCACAAGCTGACTTATGAATTATTAAAGGGATGACCCCAAAATCAAATTTACATTTTTGCCTCTTGTCCGTAGAGCCAATTATTCATCTAGGTTGTTATGGTGATTTGCCAGTTTTTAAGATGTTGAAGGGGTCTGCCCCTCGCTTGCATATAATGACACGAGATGGCACTCAGCTTAAATTTCCCTCAATCATGACCCAGTTCCCTGCCGTCAGCAACAGAATGACCGAAAAGGCTTAAAGGTCTTGCAATGGCCCAGTCAGAGTCCAGACCTCCACCTGACTGAGGTCCTTTTTAGAAGTCCATTCATTCTTCCATCTTCCACTTATCCAAATCAGCGTTGTGGGGGGGGGTTAGAGCATATCCCAGCTGTCACAGGGCAACTGGATAAGGTGCCAGGCTGTCACGGGGTTGACACAGAGAAAAGCCAATCATTCACCCTCATACCTATGGCCAGTTTAGCATGGAGAGAACATGTAAGTGTCACACACAAGCGCTGGTATCTTGAGATCTGGTCAACTGGATCTGGCCTAGATAAATAAAAAGCACTACAGGCACTACACAAGTTAACAGGTATATTTGATTGTAGGGTGAACTATAACACACTTTTTAGACAATAATCACACTCTTCTTCATACAAATATAAACTTTAAAGACATAAAGATATATATTTTTGAAAGTGGGATCAGTCTGTGGCTGGGTTTAATAAGATATTATCAGACTAAATATCTTTTAAGCTTTACACATTAAGAATATGTGTAAAATAGCATACTGTCTGTATATAAGCACAAAATGAAGCTATTGAAGCTGAATGTTTAAAAGTTGGACTGTTTCAGCATCAGTGTAGTCAGAGGTTTGGTAACAGTGACATCACATGGAATTTTCTGTACAATTTATTCATGATAAATCTCTCTTTTTTTTTTAAGTTAGTTAATTATAAATGATCAGTTCTAGCGGTTAATGTGCTTCCGTTTCAAGTTTGAGGTTGCTTTGAGGCATCACTGTATATCAATATTATCCGAAGACGTGAGACTGTCACTTATTTCCCTTTTATACCTGCTTCAATTGCCTGAGTCTGATCTGGCCTCCTCTCTCTCTTCATCCTGTCTACACCCATTCTCCCCCCCTTTCTCTCCCACCACCCATCCTCTTCCTCCTCTGTCTTTTGATTCAGACGTACTGGGTACGTATGCTCCTCCTGCAACAAAGCAATGAAGCATCTCTTTCTCTTTCTTTCCCCTCCCTTTTTTCTTCTAACTATATTCATCATCTGCTCATACATCGTTGTCTGCCTGTCTGCTTGCCTGTCAGTTTCTCTGTTCCTCATACTTCTGTGTGACAGCCTCTCTTAACAAAAAGAAACCAATTATTACAAAACCCAAGCAGGAAGAGATCCGTGGGAGGGCAGCAGAGCGGCTGGTAGCAGAGAGGGAAGACGATACTCTCCCATCCTGCTGTCACCCTTATGTTGTGACTCATAATGCTGTTTATCTTCAGTCATACCCAAGGATAGTAACTATTGCAGCTGGACCTTGCCTTTTAAATTCAGTCTTGTCATCACGGGGGAGCAAATGTCTCTCAGAAGTTAAATCCGAATTCGCAGAAGGCTTTGTCGAGGTTAATGGAAACCTTGGCTGCTGTTTCTTTGCACAAGTTAAAAGTTCACGTCTCTTGTCATTCTGCAGAGACCCCGTTTCGCCTCCGGCTTTAATTCTCTATCCTTTAGCCCTCTGGAGGCTGCTGAAATGTGTGGGCCACGTCTCTGTGCAGATTGCCTTGCCCCTGTTATCTCTATTTGCCGCTTGGGTTGGCAGCGCACACACACCTCGGAGGCGCTGAGGGGTTGACCAGACAGACGAGGAGCATTCTGGTTTTCTGTATTAATCTCGCTCCTTACACGTCGACAGGCTGATAAAAAGGTGGAGCTGTCTTCGAAATGCTAAACAACCAGCTTTTATAGGCTGCTGTTGAGGAACAATGAACAGCATTCTACAGCCTTGAGTGGTCCACCTGATAGTATAATTACCGCTGTGCCTATTAGTGCTAACAAAACAACTAATGTTCCACTTCATTTATTTCATGAGAGTGGGGGTTTTTTGTTTGTTTGTTTTTTTTTTTTTTAAATGAGAAGCATTAAATACATGTCTGAAATGTCAGGAGGGGGCAGGAGAATGAGGATGTTGGAGCGCTCCATTTAGCTGTGCATAAATGGAACTTTTAACTGTGGTCCGATCTGAATCATACGCTTGGAGCTGTTTTGTTTTTCTTTTAACTCTGACATGCATGAGTAAGAACTAACATGTCTGTTATGTACTTGTGCACAAAGTTAAGGACGATTTGCTCACATGCAGTGCTTTAACTCCTCAAACAGAGATCATGTATGTGTTTTGTGGTCTCCCTGTATTCATGTGACTTGTCTGTTTCCCGGGCCTTCAGCTGAGGTGCAGAGTGAGATCGAGCGTATCTTCGAGCTGGCCCGAACTCTCCAGCTTGTTGCTTTGGATGCCGACACCATCAACCACCCCTCTCAACTGGCTAAGACTTCCCTGGCCCCTATCATTGTTTATATCAAAATAGCTTCACCTAAGGTATGCCTATTTCATCCATTCATTCATTTATTTATTCGTTTAAACTGATTTTCATACTCTTAATTTTGGAATGACTCTACCGTCTTTTGATTCTGATAGCAGTAAATATTGTTTCAGTAGACACGGTGCTCCGCTGTCTCCCTGCAGGTTCTCCAGAGGCTCATTAAATCTAGAGGGAAGTCCCAGGCTAAACACTTAAATGTGCAGATGGTTGCTGCAGACAAGCTGGCTCAGTGCCCACCTGTGAGTTTTGCATTGCTACTTGATCTTTTTTAACATACTCTCATTCCCAGCTCATCACACACTGCCACTCAGTCAAATTTCACTCAGTTTAATAAATTTGACTTATCAAGTACCCCTTCGGGATTATTTTCCAATGGTATCTGAGTACCAGTTCACCAGAGGAGGACAGACGTCTGCACAATAAGGCAGATGACAAAACAAAGACAGGTTTGAGGCCCTCAATTTAGTTTAATTCAATTTTATTTATACTGCCCACCGTCAAAACAACAGCTGTTTTTATTCTTAGTGGAGGCCCTAAAATAATAATAATCAGACTAAACCTTATGAGCAAGGACTTGGCAAGAGTGAGAAAGAAAAACTTTTTTTTTACTTTTGACTTTACTTTTTTCATCACAGTTTTTTAGGGTTTAGGCATAAAACCTACTTGGATGGATTTCAGGAAATTATTTAAAAATTTGTACCACAATACTTTCTGTATTTTACATGATTTTAAAGAGCAATAAATGATCTACTGTCAGGCTTTGCTTTGCTAACAAATTATACATTTTTGGCACAGAGCTATAGAATCAGCCCTTAACAGGCTGCCTGTTGTGCTTTTATGATAGACCTGATCATTCTGTCTTGAGTAACATTTAGTCATCATCACTGTTCGTTTCCTGTCACTTTGTGTATAGGAGCACGGTGACCATACTCTGTATATGGCTGTTATCTTGTGGAATTTAGAGGCAAAGCAGACAGAGAGACATTTACTTTAGGTGCAGAAGTGTCTCAGTAATCTCACTGTGCACTAGGGCATGTTGACTGCGAGCTCACAATATCAGCAACATATTTCCACTCGTTTTGCAATTTTTGAGTCGGGTCTTGCTTTAAATCTGCTGTGCAAGCTATGTTTAAAGAAAAGTTGAAAAGTCTGACCTCCAGAGGCCGAATCAATCACTGTCTTCCTCAGTCATGCTGGTTGCCATGATTTCTGCAGAAGCACTGAACTACAGTGTACCAAATAACTAAATTCGTTTGAACTAGCACTGCAATAACTGATCGGCGATATGGGTGTTTAAGTTTTTCATTATCAAACTGCATGAAGGCATTCGTGTGTGATGGTTTTGTGATAAAACAATTGGCTGTTCTTAGAATTCATGTGAAGACAGAAGGAAAATTCACTTTGGTGGAGTAAAATAAATGAAGAGTTGTTTTGTGTTGCAGGAATTATTTGACATCATCCTGGATGAGAACCAGCTGGAGGACGCTTGCGAACACCTGGCTGACTACCTTGAAGCCTACTGGAAGGCGACCCACCCGCCTAGCAGCAACCCTCCCAACCCTCTGTTGAATCGTACCATGGCTACAGCAGCCCTGGCTGCCTCCCCAGAGCCCGTCTCCAACCTACAGGTACAGGTCCTCACCTCCCTGCGCAGAAATATGGATCTGTGGCCTGACATGGACGGCACTGTAGCCACTGAGGGGAAAGAAGAAGAACATGCTCTCTGAAGTCCAATAGCACAGGGGGGTGGGAGGGAGACTCTGGCAACTCAGCCCAGAATCAGCAGCCTGTTCTTTCTACCCTGGAGTAGGAGTGCACTAACAGCCTGTTTATGCTGTATATAGGAGACCGCAGATACATCTGTGCAAGAAATTAACACCCAAATGAACCAACAAGGATCCAATTTTCCACACATGAACAGCTAGCCTAAAAACACCTATGAGTAAAAATGATGTAGTCTGCATGTTAGCAGGTCAGCTTTTCCTTCTGTGCACTGCTTAAAACTGTGAAAGCAGCTCAGCGGAAAGCACACTGTACTCAAGGAATAACCTCATAAGGTACCCCTGCCCCCATGACCCCTTCTATTTTACTGTAATAAGAAGTAAAATAGCGTCTGCTGCCCCCACCCTGCCCTCTGCAGCTCCGTGGCCTCCTTTCTCCAGCACTTCTAGAGGCTGAAATCCAGTTTGCTGTCCTCCTCTGTGTTGCCATGGTACCACCCCTGAAAACAGCAAGTCATGTCCGCCTCTTCAAATAGAAACGCTTAGTTTGGTGGAGGCTGTTGCTAACACTCTGTCCAGTTTAATCAATTTATCTTAAGAGTGAGAGCAAAATACTAATCAGTTTTCACTCTGTTCTTCAGTCGCTACTGGCTCCTTATCAGCTAACATGAGCTGCATGCTGTCAGATTAATTATATGGCGCACAAGCGACAGTGCTGCACTGAATGGACACAATTATGCAGGGATCCTTGACAAAAAAGAATGAAAGGTATATATATATTAAAAAAAGATTCAGCTGCGCTTCAAACTGGATTGCAGTTTTTAATTTAAGGAAAACTGTTTCAGGCTAAATGTGTGAGTTTTATCATTTTGCTGCTTTGTCCTGCCATGAGCTCAAACAGCCAGCAGATGGCACTATTGTAATTGTAGATAATTCGTTTAGCTTCTCTATAAGGTGCTGGGATGGGATGTTTTTGTTTGTAGGTCGATAACATCATTTTTTAACAGCCAGTTAGCAGAACTAACCAATTTCTACTTACTGAGTAAATTGTATGTGTTGTTTGAGTATAGACTAGTGTTTGTATGCACAATGTTAATGTGGAATGTTATCTTCAGCACTAATGCCTTTAAAGTCATGGATCCTTAAGCTGGAACAAGTATATATATCTTTGTTCTTTCTGCCCTGTCTGCTAACCCTGCTAATTAACTGCTGACACCTTGGTGTGCTGTTTGTGTCTCTGCATGCTTTTCGTGTGGCATGGGTGTGGCTCGCTGCAGGGGGCGTACTTGGTGCATGGTGAGCAGAAGCGGGAAGGGCCTCTGACAGAGTGTGGTGGGAGCGGCACGCTGCATGACTATCAGACAGACCTGGGAGGCAAGCCCCAGCAGCAGCACCAGCAGCAGGCGTACCTGCGCTCCTCTCGTGGGCAACTACGAGGAGGCAGCGGACGAGGTCTTTCACGGCAAGACACCTTCGACTCCGAGACCCAGGGCAGCCGGGACTCGGCCTACACCGAGGCCGGTGACTCCTGCATGGACATTGAGACAGACCCCTATGAGGAGCCAGAGCCCTACCGAGGAAGTGGGGGCAGCCGCCTCCACCTGGCGCAGCATCTCGGCCGACAAGCCTCCTGGGAAGACGAAGGTGCCGAGCCAGACCAGGAAAACCGGAACCACCCTCCAATGCCGAGCCAGACACATCCGCATGGACGTGCCAAGCTGAGGGAGCGTTACTGCCAAGACCCTGTGGACACAGGGGCCAACATGAGCCGCAACAAGAACCAGGATGACTGGGGGAGGGACGTCTACATCCGCTGAACAGTCATCATACCACAGAGCCAAGGAAGCCCCTGGACAGACTGAAGACAGAAGGAGAGGAGGGGATGGAGGGGAAATGCTCTGGTTTGGGATTCAACAGGAACTGAAGTGTAGGTTTGGGGCCATGCCAGTCAGGCTAACAAAAAAATCTGTTTACATCCCAGTACAATGTAAAAAAAAATACATCAACTGCCAGATGGCATCCCATCAAGTTCTTCTTGTAATTCAGTTTATTTACATTTAGAAAAAATAATATTGGTCTTTTTTGTTTCTTATGTTAATACTGCATGAATATCATGGATTTCTATACTCACAGCACAAGGACAGTAATTATTACGACTCTGATCTGTATGATTCGATCCTCCCGTCAGTTGTAAAGTGCGAAGGCTGGTAGAGCTGTAGTGCATCACGTCTGTCCTCTGCAGTCTTAAACAGGGTCTAATATCATGGTTCCCATGTATGTACAGTGTCAGGGTCTCTCTTTACCTTAAGCTCACTCAGTGCTTTTGGCTTTCAGGGTTTCCTCCCATACCGATACCCAGAAGTTTTGAGTCTCTCACCTCCACTTTCTTATCACCCAGACCTTAAAAAGTTGGTGGAGAAGTTGCCATATTTTAGCAAGTAAATTTATCAATGTTGCTATATACCCATGTCAGCGTGATAACAATGAATAATACACTCCAAAGATGTTTACTTCTTCTCTGACCTGGTTCAGTCACCATATCTGACTGTATATCTCTGACCCAGTCCTCCCATTTCTGTTATCCTCTTCTTCATGGGTGCTGAGGGCACCTCCAGTTGTTCTCTGGTTTCCAAATGTGGTGCAGATTCAAAATAGTTGTGTGAATGAAACGTCCTGCCTTAGTCACTCCCACCCCTTATTTGAAAAAAAAAAAAAACTCCAATCACAAGTGCCGGAATGTCTCGCCAAGCCATGTCCGCCGCTGCTGCGGTGGGATGTCTTAACTCTTGTTACACTCGTTTTCATACCACATCTCTGTCTCTTTGTGTCTCGTGGCTGTTCCGTCCCAGCTCGTTGCTCATCTCTTTTTTTCTTTGCACCAGCTTCGTCGTCTGTTTTTCAGGGCTAACGGTTATATAAAAAGTACTTGTATATGTGGTTAATCACTTCGAACTTCCACCAAAACAGCTCGCTTGTCTGATATTAAATACCACTCTCTTCTTACTCCTGATTTCTGACTGAATTAGTGTTGATTTTTTTTTTTTTCAGTGAACATTTGCATTATTTTTTAAATCTTTAGTTCTTGTGAGCTAGTGAAAGGAGTATAAAGTGGACAGTGTGGGGGGGTAGGATCAGCTTTGGTCTTTACACGGTTATCTATAATGGAGAATCCATGAATGTCTTTGGTAGGCTGCTTTGGCCCACCCCCGTCTTCAGTTAAATAAATAAATATTAAATAATGATCAGTAAATAATGTTATTGTTGCGTTATCGCAATTGTTCAAATGATGAAATAACATGTATCATTGGTGCCTGATTGTAGCTACATTTTGCTTTTTCTGCCTTTCATTTTTAATCTGTGGATAAATTCGTATTTTAATTAAAAATCGAATAAGAAAATGCCATTGTGTCATTTCATTGTTACAGTGAGATGTGATGACCAAGGAAAGCTGTCACAAGTGCTAAATGTCTATTTGTAAGTCTGCATGCTGTTGTTTATTCCACTCAATACGTGCCAAGGTATTGCATTTCCACACAAATCATAGAGTAGATTAGTTTTTCAATAAATTATATGACAATTAATCAAAAATTCATGTGAAAAACAAAAGACTGTCTTGCTGCTTCCTTAGGAATTAAGAGGGTAAGTAGCAGCCAGGTACTGCTAATCAAATGCACTTAAATAACTGATCATCAGCACCTCTGTGAAAGCAGAAATCTTGATAGTTTTCTGGTCTGGAGCATTCAGGTGGGTGTTAACACAATGCCACAATTTTTCCAATTCTGCAAACTTACAAAATACCCAAGAGCTACATCTCAAACTCGACAGGCTTCTGTTAGCATGCTAAATGCTAAAGCGAATCATAGAATAATTGGAGAAAGAATAAACAAAGGTAAGTTTTGAAGGGTTGCCATCAGAAAGCATTTTCTCTCTAATAGGAACACAGTGTCATGGCATCACAAAGACGAATCTGAACAAGCTACAAGAGTTGCGGAATAATGACCTTTTGAAAGATGGGACCAATGTGCAGACGTTTGCCCATAATCTACACCACCACTTTAGCACAAAAAAAGAGGGAGAAACTGCTTATTTTGTTTTGCAGCAACGGGACCTGGGCACCAACCATGTAGTCAACCAAGACCTCCTCTGTATATCAAAATATTCTAAACCCAAATGTGTCTGACAGCTACAGGCTGGCCCAGTAACAAATCTACAACAGAATGACTGAAAAGGAAAAGAATCAACTTATTAAATAAGGCCATAAAAAAGCTGTGCAAAAACAGATGCTTGCAACCCCAATGAGCAGAAGCAATGATGGAAAGAAGAGTGGGTCAAAATTTCTCTATAATGATACAAGAGACCAACAAAGTCATGCTAAAAACATTTATTCCATGCTATTGATTCGTCAGGTATACTAAGCTTTTGATATGACTGTGTCTTATAAAAAAAAAAAAAAAAAGCCAACACCACCCTGCCTGTAGAACCTCTACCTGTACTTCTCTGCTGGGTGTAAACAATGAGCCACAAGAATGTTGACAGATTTCTCAGACTCAAAAAATATTTCACTTTGTATTCACGGAAACGTAATCTCCAAAACAATCGTATCAAATTGCAGCACATTTCAAAACACCTGCATTTGCTGTGTGGCAAAACCAAAAGCAAGAGGCCGGTCATGAAGTGCAGCTTGCTCACTCCAGGATGTGGTTTTTGTCATCGAGGAGCCGGTGCGCTGCACAGGACGAACTGTCACAAACACGGTTTCCATCTGTAAGTCGAAATCTTACGTGTCTTACATCAGAGCGTTGCTCAACAAGGCCGAGATTACTGTAATAACAACCCAATAAGAAAAACCCCAAAAGTTATTCACAGCATCAACGCTTCAGATTTTGAAGTGTACACTTCAAAACGACATCTGTGGAATGGGGAATATGTGGAATGACATCTTTCAAAGTGTTTCTGATCACCGTTGTCAGTTCATCTGTATTAACAATAAGGAGCACATCACAGTGGAGTTAATTTCAAGTATTATATATACTGTTTGGCATGCAAGTTAATTAAAAAAAAATCTCATTTTACCTCCCTTAATGTAGCAAACAGACATACCGGAGAGTGATAAGGTAACATTAAATGCTTAATTAGGTGGGAAAGAAATGTGTAGCAGTAATAAAAATAATAATAATAAAGATAATAATAATGATATTACCAAATACCTTGATAGCATATGAGCAAATGTGCTTATGTGATTACTTTTACCACAATAGAATAAAGAAAATGCATTTAATCTTATGTTCATTTCCTGATTGAAAACTGGCAATTAATTACACTTTTAAAACATTTAAAGCTATATATAAATGTAGGGAAATAAATAAAGATGGAGTACTTTGGCTGACTCAGTGAATATAAATATGCCTCATTACTGAATCTCTTGTGTTTGAAATAAGACAAATCTGTCAGATCAAAGGTCCTAATATGCAGAGAGGTCATCAGTGTTGTGATTGTGTAAATGGAGAGTGGAACTGATATGAAAACTACTTGAACGGTTCAGTGGAAATCCCGGGGAATTCTTTAGTGGAAGCCAGTTTTGCTTTCTGTTGGGTTTTACAGGCCGATAAGTTCCTGCATTTCTAAGAAGGTACACGTTTGTACTTCCCTTTCCATATATAGAAAGGACATGCGCGTGTCACCCGACTGCGTCATCATCCCACTCGTGCCGTTGGTGTGGCAGAACTGTGTTGTAGGTTGCCTTCAGGGACTGAGGGCAATCTCGGATTTTCGATATGGGGGACGTAAATAAACTGTCAGCACATTTAGAAGCATTTGATGGACGCTAATATGACGGATTAATGTAGGGTTTTTTCTTTTTTACTTATTTGGCGTTTTCAAACATATTCTTCCTCATTTAGAAGCACAAGTACTTTTCTACAGACCTGATAAAGAGGTCACTAGGAAATGAACGGGGCAAAGAAAACAATTAGGTAGACATTTAAAAAATATTTTGAATATATGGCCCAAATAAACCAAAAACAAAACAATGAAATCTTAAATGCCTTAAATGAATTTATCACCCCAAAGTAAATAATAACAAGTACAAAGAAAAGGCAGCTTCTATTTCTTTATTTTTTCCACTTTGTAAAAATTAGGGTAGAATAAATCAAATTCAATGTAGTAGAATATAGAAATGCAATGATAGCCAAGGTTTATTGTATTACAGCTAGGACAATACTTTCTTTCTAGTGTGACAGTGGCCCCATTTATTTGGTACAGCCCTGTATTTCATTAACTTGTTCAAATATGGAGTCAGTGTCCAATAATTGGATTGGCTCTAAATAATAGTGAACATCTCTCTCACAGGAGACTCGTGCAACAAAAAGACATGTGCTGATCTGAAGCAGCATCCCTACTAAAACACAAGCACAAATAGGGAAAAAAGTAAATGTACGAAAGTACAAAGAAGGCCACACACGACCCTAAAACAATCTCAATCTTCCAGTGATGCTTCTAAGATGTTGGGAAAATTTCATCTGAGTAAAATCTTTAACTCGCAATTATTTAAACAAACAAAAAAAAAGAGAAAACAGCCCACCCCCTGGCATGTGTGACAGAACCCACACTGTCCCACACAAACCCCCCCGTTTACTTTGTGGATAATCCAGGCCTTGACAAATCCCTCACCGGCCCACGTTCTGTATTCCCCACAGCCCTGAACGCACCATCATTACTGTCCCCGCTGTCCGTGACTCACTCGGCAAAAAGTGCAGACTTTCTGAGGAGGAAGCGCCGCCCACAAATGGTATGCCGAGGCAGAAACTGATTACAAATCTCGCAGCAGAGTCAGTCTGACAGTCAGCTTTTAATCGATACTGAAGTCTGCTTCCTCTGGATTTCTTTAGTATTCATCGCTCACCTAGCACTCACACCTGTTGAACATGGGATACCTGCTTTCTAAGCTGATGACAGTGTTCGGGGACAAAGGTAAATGTGCTTTAATTCTTATGTTCGTCTTGTTATGTCTGAATTATTGCTGTTTTTTATGAATTATAAAAGCCCGTCGGTGTGTTAACAGCCTGTGTCGGGTGATATGTGATAAACATATGTGAAACACAATTTGACTCTGTTTGATCACCTTACTACAAACTGATTTCCTGACACAGTAAAGTTTCAGTCCTTTCTTATATAAGACATTTGAACCAAGTGTCTTATTTTACTGCAAGAACAGTCTTTTGATAAGAGCTGTGAATGTGTTCAGCACATCACCCTCATGTACCTGCCTTTTATCTTATCTGTGTGTACATATATCTCCCAAGGCTTAATCTGCAGTGAGCATACAACTTTAACATGTTTAACTTTCCTACAGAGCACAAAGTCATCATTGTGGGTTTGGATAATGCTGGGAAGACAACAATCCTCTATCAATTGTGAGTGATCTCACTGCTCTCCGAGTCTTTAAGCAGTTTTGTTTAGTCTATTCTCCCAGTTTAATTCTAAATGAATATTTTCCCCTCTTCAAATACATCTAGTCTGACGAAAGAAGCCGTCCACACGTCACCAACTATCGGCAGCAACGTTGAGCAGATCACCGTTCGGAAGACTCACTTTTTGGTTTGGGATATCGGAGGACAGGAGAGCCTGCGAGCCAGCTGGTTCTCCTACTTTGGCAACACAGAGGTATGGCTCACCTACACTCCTCGGATCCTTTTTATCTAAAAAAAAACAACTTTTCCTGTAGATCATTATTTACAGGTACTGTATCTTTAATGAAGCATTGTAGACATGTTATGCTCCCTCCTATGAAGCAAGTGTTCCTTAAATTGAGTCCTGTTAAGAACGACCTAATAACAGGTTCAAGTAACTGTTATTTCCCTTTCAGATCGTCATTCTTGTTGTGGACAGCACTGACCGGGAACGACTGACCGTAACCAAAGAAGAACTTCACCGAATGCTCGCACATGAGGTAGGATCCTTAAACCATAGCTCAGAGACTGACTTTAATTCAACTTTTAGGCAAGTTAGGAAACTTTACTTGGTCATAACTATAGTAAAGTGCCTTTTAACATATTTGAATACTGCTTACGGATGCTAAACAGGTAGATTTGGGTTAATCCTACTTTGCTTTATTATTTAAATTTGAAGTGTTTCACCTGTTTTCTTTGAGAGCTGCTTTGACGTACAATCACATTGTTGTTTTGTGAAGCTGTCCGTTTTTGGCATTTGTGTTTTGATGTTTGGCGTTCCCTCCCGCTTTCACACAGACATTGCTTGCGTAATAGACGTGAAAGCAGTTTACTCACCCATGACATACTGTGATGAGGAACTTCTTTTTTTTAGTCAGCATGTGTGTGCGTTTCTATGTTCCGCTGAGGTTGCTGTTTGTTGTTAACAACATCATGTGTTTCCAGTGTAACCCGAGTGCAGACAGGGCATCGGTAACCCAATTTCCTTTTTTCTTTTTAGGACCTACAGAATGCAGCCATTCTCATCCTGGCCAACAAACAGGACATGAAGGGCTCCCTGACAGCGGCAGAGATCTCCCAGTTCCTCACGCTCGACTCCATCACAACACACTCCTGGCATGTTCAAGCCTGCTGTGCTCTGACAGGAGAGGGGTGAGTCTAACACACCGCCACCTCTCACTATCACTGAGCATGACTCAGTCCTCACAAATATATGAAACAGTTGACAGAAACATGCCTCAGCAGCATATCACAACTTCTTCTGTTTAAACTACAGCCTTTGAAACACTTATCAAAATACTTCTGATCTCTCCCTGCAGTCTACCTGCCAGTCTGGACTGGATGAAGTCGCGGGTTGTGGCAAACTAAAAGAAAACAATGGATTAAAAGTCCTGAAACTGAACCAGCGTCTCAGGCACCGCAAAGGCCACAGTGTCGGGATTATTTCGAGTGTTTTGAGCCTGTGACCGTGACATCTGTGACAGAGCCTGCCTCGCCACGTCTACAGTATGACTTGCTGACTATGTGACATTCTGAAGAAACCTGCTTTGTGTGTGTCTGAGCCTTGGAAAGACGACAACAGACAAGCTTCAAAAACTGTTTGGTGGTTTGATTATATTGTAGTAACACGAAGGCTGTGCACTGAGAGGAAGGGAGTGCTTACAAAGTGTTAGTTATGTATTGACATAAGTGGCCTGTGTGGAAAGAAGAACAATGTTAGGCAATGGTAGGCAAATTATCCTACCTCACCAGATATCACATTCCACTTTAAACTATAAAAAGTCACCAAAATGTTATCATTCCATTCTTAGAATGATGAGACATCTAGAAAACAATAACGCAGGTTGACAACAGATGATGATTTATAACACTAAGGCATATATTTCCCTGTTAGTGTCTTAATTTTGTCGAGCTGATCCGGTGATTCCATAGACACTTTAAATTAAGACGATCATAATTTCCTTTTGACTTCTCATGAATGAAGATTTTTGTTCTTAGTTCCCAAACTACTGATTCATCACAGTTTACCAGCGAACAGTAAGACTATGAAAAACAAAACGAAACATAAAAACATTATGCAGCTCCTTTTGTTTTTTCCTTCTCTGGATTTCTGCATGTTGCAAATGCCTACAAGCCTGCATCTGATGTTAAAAATAAATTTAACGCCAGCAAATGATTTTTATTTTTATTTTATTAAACCTGAGTATTTACATTAATTTATTCACTTTTTTAAATTTTCTTGGACTATGTACTGTATTTTACAGTGACTTCTTGAATGGGAGAAGGCGCTAGCTGCTATAAGTCATAATTTTATAATGTACATACTGTATAGTTTGTTTTTAAATAAATTTTTTATTGTTATGTATGTGTTATTGTTTTAATAAGCGACAGACAACCTGCTATTGAGGTCGTTAACGCTTGCTTACCTTTGGCTTCCTTCGTCCTTACCATCCTTGTCTCTGTCCCACCAGCCCCCTGTATACCCTCAGTAACTACATTCATAAGTCCTCTCTGTGGTCTTCCTCTTTTCATCCTGCTCGACAGCTGTTCATAATAACGTTTGTCTTTGCACTAAAAAATAGCGCATAAATCCGGCTATTTTTTCAAACTACAACGTTACGATAGCACTAATACCGCTTCAACTACAAATGTGACGTAATTCAAAGCGTTTCACTGGTAAAAGAGCAAAATTAGCTTTTAAGGGGGCATCCGGATTTGAACCGGAGACCTCTTGATCTGCAGTCAAATGCTCTACCACTGAGCTATACCCCCGCCTGCTTACTCAGCGGTCCGCTCCGTTTTTAAACACAACAGAGCTGAGCCTATGTTCGCGTTTTGAATTTGTCGTTTTTCATAATTACTCGAATAGCTAAATTTCGAGTTGTTTTTAACGACAGCCGTGATATTTAATCGATTAAATAATAGATGGTTTTCCGACCGCTAGAGGGAGAAATGAGCTCACATGGAAGGCGAGAATGAGAACGCGCGTCATACTGTTGATAAGGAAGCACAATTGGGGGTAAGTTTTCATATTAATTCAAGCAAAAAGAAAAAGAAAAGGTGAAAAAAGAAACTATCACACGATCATCGTCATCGTTGGTTTAAAATCAAACTGAAAGTATATATAAAAAAAAAAACAAATTTTAGACAAATATAAGAATGAAGAAAATGAGGTTAACCCAGGACGGTAATGTTGTTGGTGATAGTGTTTTTGGTTTGTTTCATAAATTGTAAACTGTGAATGCAATCCTTCTGTCGTTTTGTTATATGAAAGTAAGTATAATGTGGAGAGGGCTTGTTAATTTTTGGATTTTTTTTGTTTGTTTGTTTTGTTTTACTTTTGCTTTAGATACTGTTTGTTTAAGTTAAAAGAAAATGAAAGTAATTAGAGTTCAAACTTGAGGGGGTTGGGACTAATAAGTGTACACTTCTGCCTACTCCTTTTCAAACCAAAGAATGCACTGATACTTTGTAATGATTGTGAATGCATGTGTTTGAAATAAAAATGAACTAAACTAAATTAAACTAAAGTTATTAAACATACAACAACGATCCTTCTGGCACGCAAAAAGAGCTGATCCCGCCTTTATGGATGCAAACATCATCAGCTGTTTTAACAATGACTCAACATAAATGAGGATACATTTAATGTGCAGAAGTGACTCTTTTAAAGGTGAGAAATAAAAACAACAGCACTGTGTGACTTTCACCACAGCTGAAGACTCCGTGATTTTTTTTAAAAAGTACCTTTTGTGGCTGAGGAACAACCGGTGTACGTCTTAAATGACATCACACATGTTTATCTACCACAGAGTTTGGGGTTTTTTTTCTTTAGACCTGAAGCCACAGTTTTTATGTCCTTTTTAAAATTTAAACTGTAAACAGTCATGTTGACAAGAGCAATCAAGTAAGGAATGTTTGTCTTGTCTACCATCAACTGCCAAATACAATTTTTCTTAGACTTTTATTCTGATATACCTCTTTCAACTTACTGAAATAAACATATGTGCAGGACAAATCTATAGGATAAGGCTGACTTTTTGTCCCCTCACGCTTTAAATTGTTGGACCTCAGCTAAGCCCTCGATACCTTTGATCATGAGATCTTGTGTTTTGGTAGCGTCTGCTTTAACATATGCTAAACCGGTTCACTGTGATACTACGGCATCATCTGTGGTCAGATGTTGCCGTAGTATCAGAAGGATCTGAGTTAAGTCCCTTGAAGTTTTCATTTTATATTCTCCCATTATGTCACATCATCTTTATGCCAATGATATTCAACTGTGTGTCACTTTTAAGCCTCACGAACTGGATAAGCTATCAATTTTAATTAATTGTCTTAATGCAATTAATGGTTGGATTGCAAATATGTTTTTGCAGCTTAACACAGACAAGACATAATGTCTAATTATTGCTCCTGAGAAAATTGCTGCCTAAATTAGACTGGGTCTTTCTTATCTTCTGTAAAAGCTAATGTGCCGGACCTAGGGTTAATTTCTACTCAATCTTTGATTTTTGATATTCACAGTAATTCTCTGACTCTTTTTTTTATTTTTTCCATTTAAGAAACATTGCTAGACTCTTAAATAGTTGTTCTCAAAACGTGAACTCGCCTCTTCCTTGGATCGTTGTAATTTTCTGTTTTTCTTGGTTGATGTATCCTCATTTTCCCTTGCACAAGCTAGTTTTATTGATACTGCTGTAAAGAACTTTGAGACTGGATTCTGATCTTGAAAACATTATATAAATACATTTTACTTTCTCCTGAAATCAATAGGCTAAAATAAACACAGATATACAACTAAAAACATATCAGGCCAAACTCAAAATTCCAAAAGGTCACAAAAAATAACTACAAACACGAAGAATACCACCAGGTGAGAAAACAAGGATTTGAGAACAGGAACTGAAATGGATAGGCAACTGAAAAGAGGAACTAGTAGAGCAGACAGATACAAATGCAGCCATCAGAGGGTTTCCAATAACTGACGACAGCAAAAATACCATTATGTTGTGGCCAACTTTCCCAGGCCATGTCAGTAAAAGTGGAATATTTAATTACTCGTGAAACAACGTGTGATTTAAATGTCCTTTTATGTTTTGTAATGATTCTTACAGTATACATATAGCAAAAAATAAGAAAGACTGAATAATTCAACACAGGTGATACTAATGAAAGCAATGGAGACAAATGCAAAGCAAGGAGAACTGACAAGGAAAACGGTCAGTGACCAGAACACAAAATCCACACCCAAGTGACACAAGCAAATTTACCTGAAGCGTTTTGCCACTGCTACTTGAATTACAGCACATGAATAAAAATGAAATGACAGTAATATATAAGCAGCGCAATGCCACAGCCGTTTCTGCAGTTTCTAGACTTTTATATACTATTATATCAACTTTCTTGACGCCATTAGCCTTTTTGACATTCAAATTATTTGATGTTACCTTTACAAAAAACTTTAACATAACACTTAAGACTTATCCTTTGATCAACATTATAGGCTAGGCTGGATCAGGTGACCCTGAGCTATCCTTTAGTCATGCATATATATCCTGAGGCTGCTGAGAGACTCTCCATGATGCACAAAACATCATTTCCCCAGGGATTGATAAAGTATTCTGATTCTGATACCTTTTCACTCCCAATGCTTTTACATTGTACTGCTGCACGTCAACAACTTTTGTAGTTGCCCTATTTGTTACACCTGGTTTCTCTGTGCTCTCTTTTTTTTTTTCTCGTCTCTGTCCATTGACCCCCAACCAGTGCCCGGTTCTGCCAGAGATTTCTTCCTGTTAAAAGGGAGTTCTTCCTTCTCATTGTTGCCAAATGCTTGCTCGTTGGGAATTCTGTGATTGTTAAGATTTTTTGAAGACAATAGTAATATTTTTAAATGCACATGGGTGTGTCAGCATGAACCCAACTGACCCTAAGGGATGTTTAGCAGGCAGCAGTTCCTCTTTGCACATAATTGCAACTAGTTTCAAATGACAGGATATCCCTTGTGAATACAGCAGCATTTTCTACCGTCGCGAACATTATGCACACCAACATTGTAACACAGGAAAATTTTAAAAAGATGCATTTTATCCGTTTGTTTACTGTCCTCACATTGTCACTGTGTGATAACTGCCACCTGCTGCTGTCATGCTGTGTACTGTGTTTACGATCAGGATTATGAGACATGGTACTGATTATCTCTCCAGCTGTGGATCTAATAAACTCTCAGCTGTCATTTTCCCTGCCAAATATTCCCCGTTTGCTTCCATAGAAGATAATTAAATAGAGAGGTGGTGGAGTCAACCACATTACTTGCATACTTTCTTTTTGCCAGTTTGCACGTCATCTAAAGCAAATTAAACTCCTACAAAGAAACTTTTGTGTGACATGTGTGCTATGAAAGGGTGCTGACAATGTTTAGATTTTAGGACTGGCATTGTTAGCATCATAATCGCCACGTCTAATCTAAGATGTCAGATTTCTGACTGTCCTCACAGCCTGTTAGGACAGAGGGAGGCGCCATTCTGCTGCTGCCATTGTTGGTCTTAATTTTATTATTTCTTTGAATGTTGCTGTGATTCCAGGGATCTTTACTGTGGAATGAGTAGAGTTGCTGTGTGGTTATTATAAAACAGAAAAGAGGAAAACTCAAGGGCCAGACCTTTTGCGGACCCCAGCGAGCTGATCTCTGTGTCTTTGCAATCACCATGGCAGCAGAGGAACAGCGTTGAGGAGGAGAGAAGGGGTGTAGTTACAAACAGGGTGGTGTGTGCCGGCAGTGAGATCGAGAGTGACGAGAGAAAACCCTTTTTTGTCTGCAAAGAGGGGCAAAGACGAGGCTGTCGTTTTTTCTTTTGTCTTTTGGAGGTTGAACATGTGTCTGAGGTTGGTGATGCTATTTCTCTGTCTCTCCCAAACACAGCATGCTGAAGTTTGGGTTCAGCAGGAGCAGACAGGTGAGCTCTTTCTCTTTTTTGTGCATCATCATGAATACTTTTATTTTGCCTGAATTTTTCACAAAGATGCTTAAGCCTGCAGGTGGTTTATATATATATATATATAAAATCATTTGCTATATGCCTTGAAGCCTGTGCACTGGTATTTATGATTAGCAGTAAGTCATTTTCCCATTTACTCTAAAGCTAAATGAACATTTGGCATTCTAGTTTATAGAATGTGTGTTTTAAAATTTTTTATCCTCATGTTGCACATGCAACTCTGCGTGTTAATTTAATTTGCTCTAAGCCACATAACTTCAGCAGGAATCTTAATAGAGCAGCAAATGGGTATACCATGCCCTTTTCATTTTACACACAACAAGTGAATGACCTAGTTTACAATAAAGTGCACAATAAAAAAAACCTCTTCCACAAGCATGCGACAGAGTCTAAACAGCAACCCACAAACAGCCCGTCGCAGGTTAAAATTAGATTTAGACTTGTTTTTCTTCTTGCATCCCTGCAACAGTTTGGCACAACTTTTCAGGAGCCTGCTACATGGACGGTGTGAGCCTATTACTTGTATATTTCTCGGTGGAAATGCAAGTGTGTCGAGTAATGCTTGGGAAACACGCTTGCAGATTTGGGAGTCTAACTGGTTACTCTCTGGAAACTCCCTTCTTGCATCCCAGCTCATCCTTTCAGCGATTCCTGAACTAAAACAGCTGTCTGAGAAGGACATGTGATAATAAACTGAAAATTGGTCATACTTTTTTCTTTATAGCAATAGAGCTCATCAGAAACCTTATTTCATTAAAACAGCAGAAAGTTTGAGAGTTCTTTTGCATCATAGTGAAGGAGGCACTCCATGTTCTTGCAACATAAGGGGTCGACTGTCTCTGTTGACCTAACATAGTCCTCCTTTCCTTTGCCTTTTGGTTCCTATCTGCACTGCCACTCAACATTATATACAGTTCAGCCTTTCTATAAAAATGACATTGGCCCCCGAAAACCATCAACATCATCTGAACCAGACTGTAAAAACACAGATCCCCGAGCTGAAAAGAATCATGCACCCAGAAATGACCTCAGTGTTTGGCCTCTCAACTTTTGTCCCACTGAGAAGTTTGCTTAACAAATAGCCTGAAGTTGATCCAGGCAATTTGGAGCAAAAAAAATTACAAGAGAAACAGAGCATGATGGATTGTTTTCTAAAACCAAACCACAGATAGGATGTTACTGTCTGTGGGCCCTTAATTTATAAAAATCACGTGTAATTTCACTGGTGATAGCAAAACATGGATGTGTTTTACGAAAGCGGCAGGAACAAAAACAGCCATCTGCCAACAGCTGAGCAACTTTGAATTAGTTATTTGGACGAGGGTTTGTATGTGAAATAGCTGCTGTCTGAACTTTGTCTGCTTAATTCATTTCTCTTATCTGTAAATGAAAAGCAGGAATAATGTTTTCATGCCTTGAATGCAGAGATTTAGTTTTTCCATAACAGAAGAAAAGTGAGGCAATCAGTACATTTGTTTTCCTAACAAAGACTTATCTCATCTTTAAAAGGCTTAACGTGAAATTTGGTGCACCGCCTTAGGGTTATTGTTATTGTTTGACATTTTATACTCTGGGTGTTATATTTAAATGAGGTTTCTCTAAAATCATTAAACTATTGCAACAGCATGCCAGCACATGAGAGCGAGTCCACTTATCAGCTGTCTGATTTGAACTGGGAGACTTCAACTTAAATATGTGCTTTCTATTGAAACTGCACTTGTACAATTCAGCCACGCTCTTTGAAATGAACCGGGGGACTTTTGGTGCTTGGTGCCAACTCCTTCAGCCTCTGCACAGGAAGGGTGTGTCCTCTCAGACCACTCTAGGCTGACCACTTGCAGAAAAAAAAAGCCAGCTAAATGTTGTGGTTTGGTAGCTCCTAAAAGAGTGGGCAGAGATCACTTTTCATTCCAAAACATCTCCCTGTTTAGTGCAGGGGGGGGGGTTCTCGTTCACCTCCTGAGGCTTTTATTCGGTTATCCTTTATCTTTTAATCTTGAATTAAGCAAACAAACTTTTTTTATTAATCAAATTAAACCAAACTCCATTTATATACGTGACCAGTTGTGGCTTCCTTCTTTAATATATTTTTATCCAAACTCAGTGGAAATGTTAATTGTCTCAGGCATTACCTTCTAACCAGGGAATCGCCTGAAACGTCAGAAACCCAGAAAGATGTACAAAGCAAATTTCGATGCATAGTCACTGCTTAACCCCGTCTCTGTTGCATCTTGTTTTCCTGTGTGCGTCCTGTGAATTAATGGCATTTATATTCCACATTTGCATTCATTTTCTAAAACGTTTGGCCACGTGCTTAAACATTTTAATGAAAGGCTTAACATTTTTAGAATCAGTCTGACTTTAGTCTAACCAGTTTTGTATAGCCATATCTTGTAATTGCAAAGACATTTCCAGTGTTACAACTGAGTTCAAGTGAATCTTGAAATCTAATCTCAAAGCATGACCGAAAAGGGGGTTTCTATTTTCTTCCACTACACAATCTTCTATTCCAAGAAATGTTGTTTAGACACCAAGCAGATTGGACCATGCAGTTTCAGCTCACTTGCAGACTCAAATCTCACTGCTTTGTCTGCCAGTAAACTCAATAAAATGCCTAGTGGGGGTCATGATGACCCAAGGAGATATCATAGCTTCATATTCAGAACAAGCACTCCTCCCAGCTTTTGTTAAACAAGAATATGTTTTTCTGTTGCACTGCAGACATCATTTGTGCTCTTACCTCATAGATGCCACTACAGGGTGGATCTGGTGCTCAACAATCACACGTCTAGGCGTAATATACAAGCTGCCACGAACACATTGACGCAGCACTTAATTGATTCAAAGGGTGGAGAGTAGCATAAATAAAACGAGTTCCCTATGAGGTCAAAACATTTGAGCTGTCACTTTAGGAACTTGTTAAATGACACAGTGTAGCTTTGGTGACTGTGGAAGACATCAGGATTATAACTGTGAATGCAGAGCGATGGTTAAAGCAGACCTCGCCAATGTCCCACACAGTCTGAACTCTGGGGGTTTGGCACAGGAGAAAGCTGAGGGACCAGTAGGCCCGAGCTCTCCTCCCACACTCAAGACAGAAACTCAGGCATCAAACCAATATCAACTGACATTTCGTTGGCAAGAGGAGCTCCACTGGGTACTGGCACCCATTGAAACCCCGGTTACGGAAATATAGCCAAATTGAAAATGTCTGAGTCAATATATAAATTTTGCTTTCCTGGTGATTGTCTGATTTTTCTTTGCTGAGGCTTCTTTACGGTTAACGACAAACATCTGGAAAACTGCAGCAAGAAAGGATTAAGATCTACTCTGTTAATTTTCTCATTAACACAAGCTGGAGTGGGAGGTGTCCGCATGCAAGGGAGCGCTCCTATTATCCTCACTTGACAACATGAGCACAACAAGAGTTAAAACAACACACATGGCGTTTTACACTGAACAGATTGAGTTCATTTTGCAGCTACACACACCCTTTTTGAAAACAAAATCGGTACTGAAATTTCCAGGTAGTCATGACACAGACACACAATACACAGCCGTGATGTTAGATTGCGTAACGATATATTCCAACTCAGGTGTGCAAGACTGAGTCACTACAACAGGTGCCTTTAGCTTGCTTTTTTAAACATGGCTATCATTTTTAATCCATACCAAGGCACAAGCAGTTTGCTTAGATGACCAAATACAAAAGAGTGTAGGTTGGAGGTGGCTAGCCTGACTTGGGCTGAAACAAGTTTCTACTGCTGCAACGAAAATGCACAGTATTGTCCCCAGCTTCCATTCAATTAACGGTTAAGCTGCAATATTTCAGCAGTTCGAGTGTGTTAACGATTAAGATATTCTCTGTCACGTTTTGTGGCCGTTTTAGGTGGACGTTAGCTCATGGATAAGGTAGCAGTGTTTGCTAGCATTAGCGTGACCTGGAGAGCAAGCAGGTCCACATTACCAAAAAGAAAAAACAAAATCACGGAGTTTGACTATTAGTTTAGGGTATGTTTGAGCTTGGGTTTCCCAACCGGACCACTGGAGGTCCGGCAAGTTACCTTGCTCATTTTTAATCTGCTCAATTGCGAAGACTCCCTGCAAGAAATCACCGGAGCAACAGAGACGAACTCTTCGCGGCAGCCGGGCTGACCACGGCAGAACATTCACGGTGATTCTGAAAGGAAACTGAGCTTGACGGGGTGATTAAGTTGGCTTTTTTTTTTTTTAATAACCCGCGACTTTTCCAACGCTACCTGAAAAAAGTCCCCTGTAGTTTGCTGAAAGCCTAAAACAGCAAACATTACGTACAAGGGACGACCCTCATTTAGGGTTAGATGAGACACCCCGCGAAGAAGTGGCACTGCCGGGGGTTTATATAGTCTGCTGGTGACGTCATCGTCGTGTCCCGTAATCTAGATAAAAAACCCGCAATCAACTATCGTAAATACAGCAATAGACAGATGAGCGTATCCTTACAGGTTCGATTATTCAAAGCAGGAAACTGGCAGATACGCATATTGCACACAAGGGTTTGCCTTTGACGCTATGCCCTCACGAAACATTGCAAGCTGATTCAAATCAGAAGTGATTGACAAGTACCAGCAGAAAAACATGTAAATCACTTTAGTTTCAGAAACTTGTTAGTCCACAACTGAAATTCATTAGCATCACCTACAAAACACCA
Organism: Hemichromis elongatus; assembly: GCA_015108515.1. NCBI lineage: Eukaryota > Metazoa > Chordata > Actinopteri > Cichliformes > Cichlidae > Hemichromis > Hemichromis elongatus. The sequence continues at coordinate 17,308 of VUQR01010559.1, read as the reverse complement.
AGTGCAAGATCAACAGTTAGGAGACCCCTCTGATGCTGAAAACGCACCCTTGTATCTTGACTAGGCTATAAAAAGAACTGAAATAAAGGCCTAGAAATAGTTTTGAGTGCTCAGTAACATCTGTTAAGTATGGTAGAAACTTGTGATCATTTGGGGGTCCTTTGGTAACAAAGGGAACTATTTGAACTGCATAATGAAACCATTTTCCTCCTACAACAGGACAATGGCAGCTGCAAAGTATGCGAGGGCTATTTAGAGCACAACCGTTTTTGTTTTTTTTTTAGTTAATGTAAAAAAAAATTTGCTATCATCTTTGAACTGATTCTTTAGAGCTCAGAGGAGACATTGTTCATTGTGTGGCTTCTTGTGTAGACCTGCATTGGTTCCAGAGGTTGTGCAAGGACAAAGATGTCCACAGGTTTACATCCAGCTCTCAGTATAAACATACCAGCAGACATGCATTTTCCACACTCCATAAGAAATTACAGGATGGTGCTAAAATAAACGCCTAAAATTAACCAGGAATTTGTGGCTTGAAAGAAAGACAAGTTGTCAATTAAAACACCCAGAACTTTAAAACAAGTCCTACCTACCTCAGTTTGCTTACTACAGTATGGTTTTCTTTGTTTATAGGGTCTGACAGTTCTTTCCGAGCGTCAGTAAATATTATTTGTATCCTATTTGTTTTCATTCAACAAGGGGATTTAACTGACAAGGCTACAGCTGATACCCGCTTGGCTGTCTGACTGAACACTAAGCATGACCGTAACACCATCGGTTTGAATAAAAATGAAGTGTTTCTTCTGCATTCTATTTTTGAAGGCAGTGAAATGAAACCAGCAGGTTTATATTCTGAAATGCATCCTGACTAGGGCAACACTCTAAAATCATATGCATTATTTTGGACAGATGATTGGTACAATGCGGTCCCACAGCAACACGTAGACTCTAATGGAGGTGACAGCAGTGCTTATAGAACCCTGAGGTCATCTTCGGGCCACACTAGAGTAAGCAGGGCAGTTCTGGGTGGAGGACTAAGCATCAGCACCCTCCCAGACAACATGACACGTGTAGTGGTAAGTGATACACCACAGTGTTCCTTATTACCGTAATGGTTTGTGGCATTTAATATGTTCTTGGCTCTTACCTGGTTGTATTTGTTTTAGTTGGAGTTAAACACTGCCCTCTTTTGGAAAGAAGCATTTACTCTTCTCTACTTACATGGAGAAGCTGTGCCTAACACCTGAAATCTATTATTTAACAGTCTTCTCTGGGAACTTTTGATGCTTTTGCGACACCCATTGTCAACACACATCATGCTTTCGAAGCTCTAATCTCTTCTGTTTTTTGCATGGAAGGAGGATTCTGGCAAATACTACACATGGCGCATCTTTGGTCCGGAGGACCGACGTACTGAGATCCTGTGGATAGACATGAATGATGTCCGGCATGGCCAAGTTAGAGTCCATGGCATTCTGTCAAATTCATACAAACAGGCTGTGGTGAGTCTCAAACACAGACATAAGTGAACTGTCTTACCTTCTGTTTCCTTCTTAACCCATAAAAAAGCATTTTGATAAAGTAAAACTTTAATTTACAGAATTAAAAGTGAAAATGATGTTAATCCTTGAATACCATGTCTTGTGATTTTAATGTGATTCTCAAATATGTTTATATTTCTCATGGTTTGTAGAGCAAGTGGCTCACTACAACATTTCTTTCCCGCTGGACTACAAAGTTAGTTATCAGGCCGGGGGATATAGCTCAATGGTAGAGCATTTGACTGCAGATCAAGAGGTCCCCAGTTCAAATCTGGGTGCCCCCTTCATATGTGCTCATTGCTTACTTTTTTTTTTTTAAGCTGAACTGCTTCTTTACTTCCATGGAGCCAATTAAGTTTAATTACACATTTAATCACAACTTTCTAGAAGCAAGCGGGTGACAGAAACAATAGGCCACTCCTGTTTGCTAAGAGCAGGAAACTGAGGCGACAATTTACATGAGCTCTCCAAAGCTGGACAAAAGAACCATTGAAAAAAGTTTCCTTTTTTGCTGTAACATTAAAATGGTATGATCAGGATTTGGCGTCAACAACATCAAGGCATGAATCCCTTCTGCCTTGTACCAGAGATTCAGTGGTGGTGTAACAATGTAGGGGATATTTTCCCCGTACTACCAACTGAGCATTATTTACATGAGTCAACTTGCATATTGTTGCTGACCATGTCTATCTCTTTTTTGATCGCAGTGCACCCATCTTCAGATGGCTGCTTCCAGCAAGGATAGCATGCTACATCACAAAGCTCAGGTCACCTCAATCTAGTTTCTTGACCACAACCGCGAGTACCTCCGCAATCACCAGATTTCAACCCAACAGAATACCTTTGAGATCCGACAAATTTGCAGCAACTGCGTGCTTTAATGACAATATGGTCCTTAACCTATGAGGACTGTTTCCAGCATTTTGTTGAATTTGCGCCACAAAGAAATACAGCAGTTCTGAAGGCAAAGGATTCAGCACAGTACTACCACACTGTACCTAATAAAGTGTCCAGCAAGTGTTGCTTGCTCCAAATTGATACTGTATTTCTTTTAAAATTTACTGTTTTGGTTCATCATCCTGCTGAATTATAAAGATAATTTGTTCCTGCAACCTGGCAAATCCTTACTAATTTAAATATGTGGTTGCATGGAAGCTGAGGCAAATTAACATATCAGTACATGTGAGGAGCTGCAAAACTGACCTATAATAACACACCTTAAATACAGAAAGATGAAAACTACAAAGAGTGAAGACTGATGGAAAAAAAACAGACCTGGACCACTTTGGCACTGCAGATGTCCAGGTTGTATATGGTGAAACCGCACTTGTTTCACTTCTCAAATCACATTGGAAATATATACCTCTGTTAAAAAAGAGCTGACAGCCATTTGGAAAGTCCCACAACAGCTTTCTCAAGTGTGTTTTGATGTTGCTAAAACTAAATTTGAACACGATCACCTTTATATTTGGTTACCTAAGGGTCATGTTCCCACTATTGATCCTGGTCATAATAATGTGAGTTTTAGGCATTACAGTGTTTTGAATGTTAGTTATTTGGAAGAATATCTGCTTTGGAAAGCTGACACCCAGCTAGTTTAACTGTCTGTACTTACAAGGCAAAATTGTCAACTGAAAAACAATTACATCAGAGAGCATGTTGGGAAAATGTTAATCACAGACAGGCTGCTTCTAGTCAGACGTCCAATTCCTGTACACCCAATGCATTGGGATGAGGCCTGTTACTAAGCATGCAGGTTGGGGGTATAGCTCAGTGGTAGAGCATTTGACTACAGATCAAGAGGTCCCCAGTTCAAATCTGGGTGCCCCCTTCATTAGATGCTGGAGGAGGCATTTTAATTCTTGTAAGCTAACATACAGAATTTCCATCACATAAGAAACGCAGCTGCTTATGAAATTGAGCTCTTGTGCTCATTTACAGTTATATATTTTTATTCTTGCACTCTATCAGAGAAGCTCAGCATGGTGCCCAGTTCAGAATGTCACATATTTATCTTATACGATCTTTCATGTAGCCCTGCAGCTCCTTTCCCATAAAGCTGCTCTCCTTTTAAGCCATCATTTCTTCTGTTTAGCTGCCCCTCACGTACAGCAAGTGGGTGTTGCTACTGTGCTCATAGCTCGAGCTGTGTGCCTGAGATGACCATATTAAATATATTCCTTCTTTCTTAGACAGAGCAAGAAAAGTAGAAAAGACTTTGTTAAATGGAGCAGTCTGAAAGTCTTTTTTAAAAAGAAAGTAGAACAAATCCTTTTACTGAGAGATTTGTCTAAAACAAAGGTTTTCACGGAGATTTTGAAGCTTCTTTGTACCATTTAAGAGGCATTTAGGGTGCTTTTAACTGCAGATTAACAAACAACTAAGAAATTTCTCCAATCTGTTTTCAGATGACAGATCAATTTTTTTAATCTCTTTATTTGTCTGTGTCTTTGTGAATCTTCTCTTTTTGCAGCGAGTTGCCCTGTCCTTTGACTTTCCTTTTTATGGACATTACCTGAGGCAGATTACCATAGCAACCGGAGGTACGTTTTGATTTTCCTAACAGATGTTCAAGTGACCTTCTACAGTGTAGTAAGTTGTACACAAGTCTTACATATTTTTCCCTCTGGCCTGTTTCAAGGGTTTATCTTCACAGGGGACGTTACTCACCGTATGCTGACTGCAACACAGTACATCGCCCCTTTAATGGCTAATTTTGACCCCAGCTACTCCAAAGAATCTACTGTGCAATACCTTGATAATGGTATAATATCATCTGACATCTGAACATGTCCTTGAGTATGAGATTGTCTGATCTTTCTGTTCGATTTATATTTGGCTTTCATTATCTTCAGGTAAGGTCTTTGTGGTCCAGTGGGAGCATGTCAGAATCCCCGGCAAAGAGTCAGTAGGACGTTTTACATTTCAGGTTGCTCTTTACAAAACAGGAACCATCACTTTCAGCTACAGAGACGTGAGGAACATTTCTGCTCTGTGCTCTTACTGGCATTCTCAGATCAGGTCACTTGATCTTATTTTTGCGAACGTTAAGTGAAACTTCTTTTTTTGTCTTTACCAGATACCTCTGTCTGTAGATGATATCAGTTCAGCTGAGCATCCAGTGAAAGCTGGGTTATCCGATGCCTTCATGGTCATGTCGCCATCTCCTCAGGCAGCAGGTCAGCAATAAGTGTGCGCTACAATAAAGTGCTACCATAAAAATAAACACATATAAATCATAATATTTCCATTCCAGATCTCCCACGGCAAATGATCTATGAGTACCATCGAGTTGAGATAGATGTTACAAAGATTACCAACTACTCTGCTGTTGAGTTCACACCTCTGCCAAGTAAGTGAATATCTAAATCTCCAGAGATTTCTTTCCACAGTCAACGATTTAAATATTAGCAGTGTTTTCCTTTTCTTTCTCTGTGCAGCCTGCCTTCTGTATGACAGCTGTGAGCTCTGCCTCTCAGCCAGCCAAACCTCTGGTTGTAGTTGGTGTCACGTACTGCAGAGGTGAGTGGGTAATTCCACAAACCGACAGTGTAAGCACAACAATAATTTACCCTGTATTTCTCCTGTTTTAGATGTTCAGACGGCATGGACAGACACAGACAAGAATGGCTTGATTATGATTGTGCAGAAGAGGTATGGCTGGACTAAATATCAGTTTGTTGTATCGTTTCCTATGGTTTAACATGTGTTTATCATTAATTGTACTCTCAACTGTATTGGCAGAGCCAAGGCGCAACATGTGAGGATTACTCCAGGAATGAAAACTCCACTGAAGCCTCCATGACGCCAGAGATCGAGGACATTACCTCTCTGACCCCACGACAAAAAGGCTGTGACAGTGATGGTGAGAGTATGGAACTAAATATGAGAATATGGAACTTTCCTGTTTGCTCAGGGAAAAAGACAAACAGAATCTACGAGTATGTAAACTTTTACTTCCTTTCAGATGAATCTAAACATCAAGTTTTCAAGACTGGTAGTGGTGAGTACTGCTTGTAGAAGCTGGTAAGATTATGTTTGGGAATGGATTCTTAAGAATTTGTCTTAGTTCCAGATGTAAAAACTGATTCTTCAACCAAGAACGTTGGGCTGGCTAACACAGGAGTGATAGCTGGCTTAGCATCTGCTCTGGTGCTGCTCATGGCCCTGATACTTGTATCTCTTTACATGAGCTACCATCCTTCTGCTGTATCACCACTTTACCTCATTCAGGTGAGTTCAAAACATACCCTACACATGTCCAGCCTGAGTCAAGCTGATGTTAATATTCTAAACATCCATAATATTATGATAATATTATTGCTTGATGCTTTTCAGCGACGCAAGAGCTACTGGCCCTCCTTGAAGTTTCAAAAGCAAGAGTCTGGTTACACGGAAGTGGAAGGAGGCGGTCATGAAAAAGACAGCATTGTTGAATCCATGTAAAGGGAATGATGGATCATGGAGATAACGGCATGTTGTGCAAAATAACTACATTGCAAATTGAGTTCCAAATAAAGGATTAAACGTGTTTTTAGAAAATACCTTAAAGGGATGGTGCTGTTGAACGTTGTTGAACATTATTTAGAAATGTAATGTTTTCATACCCCCTCCACTGTATTACCCTGCAAAATGCATGTCACTAAGCTCACATACATAAACTTTGCAGTTTTTTCATCAGATAAGCAAAGATGTGACACAGTGAGCTTCACTTTCAGTTCCTGCCGTTTTTGATTGCGATTGTGATGCTTCTAAGTTCCACTTTTTTGTGTTGCTCAAACATAACCCTATCATTTCCTGAACAGTACTCCCGCTTGCAAAGCATGCTTTGGTGGGAATTTTAACTTAAGATTCTGCATTTTTCTTCTGTGCTGTACATAAAATAACCGTAAAGAAATGCTTTAATGTTGCAGCAAGCTACACACATCAAATAAGGTAGGCCGACACGCAGATACAGTGCAACTCTTTTGTCAGCAGATGTCACTCTAAACAAAAAGATCACATGAGCAGTGAAGTAGGGCATGCAGTGCAGTGAACGTGGCAGATGTGTAAAATTTGATTTGAGAAAACTGGACTGGTGAAGCACAAAAAAAGAAAAGGAAAAAAAAACTATAAAGATGATCGCACAAGTTTGCTATGCGAGCACAGATGGCGCAAATACAGTTAAGTTTGATATGCGCATGCACAGGCGTCGATTGGACCTTCATACAGTTAAAGAAAACTGAAATAATGTTGCTTCATTTTCAAGCAAAACAGTGCTATAGTACAAGTTAAATATTAAATGTATGAAGGTTCTCGTTCCTTCTTTTGTATTAATATTTTTTCTTTTTCAGAAATAAAAAACAAACGTTAAAAAAATTTTTTTTTAAAAAACGGATCCTCCTACACAACCTCTTCCCTTTCTGCTCGGACACGCGCAGTCGAGGGAGGAAGAGGGGGGCGGCGGGAGCGCGCTTTCCGTCTCTGGTTAGTGGACTGACAGCCAGCTGTGCAGCTACAACGACAACAACCTCCTGGATTTCCTACATACAACTAGATTAGAGTTTGTCTGCTACTGCTCCAAATCATACATACATACTGTTTTTCGGAGCAAACACTCGACAGCACACGGCTACGACCAGTATCATCGGCGTTTTCTGTGCTAACTAGCTAGAAGAGCATTCCTCCAACATGAATCCGTTGTGTAGCAGATGTAATCTAGTCGTTTACCCCACGGAAAAAGTGAATTGTCTGGACAAGGTAAGAACCGAAACCGTCTCCTTTTCGTATCTTTCTTTATTAAATTAACGCTGATACACTGCCATGGGGTGGTACAGTGACTGAACTTATTTCAGCTCCCCGAAAACTACCAATTTCAGATATTTTTGTGAATGAATCGAACACCCCAACTGGACAGGTATTTCGCTAGCCTTGCAGGCTAACGGCTAACCCACGTCTGGAAGGCGGCGGCACACTAGTGCGAACTAAAAATCAAATTAAACCGCGTTGTGGTACTGGTGGGCTATCTTAAGGGACCGGAATTTGTATTTTTGTCCCAAAGATAATAGCCTCAATCTGTGAAACTGATTTACCCCAACCAGCACTTCACATTGCTTCCGGAGTGCCATGTCTACTCTGGGCCTGGCTTCAACCGCTGCTTTGACGAAACCTGATAATCCACGTTTTTAACCTCAGTGGCACACTCATTGTGTGTATTAATACATTTATCTAATGACGCGCGAGTTATAAAGAGAACGATATAGTCCCGTTGTTATATTTTTCGTGTCCACTGTTGTTGAAGACAGCGTGGACTGCTGTGGACGTGTCTGTGTCCAATTCACTGGCTAATCCAGGTCAGGGATGATTAGTCGAGCAGCCTAGTTAGTTTTTAGGCAAAGTAGACGTCTAATCTCATCAATTGTAGCCACAGTGGATCTGTCGAAGCTACCAGTTTACACGGGAGCAACAACTGGTGTTAACATGGTGCTGCACGTCGTCTTCCTCTTTCCCTTTCATCTTAGAAGAGGCAGAGGTGTCTAGAATTTGTTGAATATTGCAGCAATCATTTCTAATGTAAATCGGTAAAGAGAGAACGCGATCACTGTGTTGATCAGGGTGGGGTCTGGTTGCTTGATATATGATGCTTAGGGTCTGACCGAAGCAGGACCTGGGGCAAGTACCTAATTTGTCTAATGAAAGTCTGAATGGTCAATGAAAATCAATACCTGTTGAGTTGTGTCTTATCTGTTGGGCTTGACAGATGAAAAAGGCGTAGAAAGACACATACACAAAGCAGTTTTATCTTTTAGGATCAGCTCTGACTGGATACATTACTGCTCTGCTTAGGTTGTTTTCACCAAGTGCCCTGTATTGAAAAAAAAAATGTACGTCTTCCTGCATAAGCAGCGTGGTACAAGTCACTTTAGCATGCTAGAAAGTTAGTGTAAATGAGAGTCAAATTGCCTGAACTACAGCTTGAATGCAGGCTGGAATTCAGCCTGAAGGAGCGGGCATTCCACCAGACAGACACTCCCGTAAAACGTGCTCTGTCAATGGCCTGCTGTGCTATCTTCCTTCTCTGAACTGAGCACAGGAGTGTAGCCCGCCGTCTGTCCTAGCTGCAATTCTACATC
>VUQR01010558.1:0-10157 GCA_015108515.1 Hemichromis elongatus | reverse complement strand
AAGCACATGGTTGACCAACTCCCACCTGCACAACCTCTCAGTGCAGCCTCTGTAGGTCACTAAAGCAGCACCTTTATTCATCTATAGAAATGTACACACACAGAAACACACACACACACACACACCTACACACACACACACACACACACACAAACACACAAACACACACCACCACCAACATTTCGTGTTTTTTTTCCTCTCCTCTTTTTTTATTTTTCCCATCTCTCTCCTTCCAGTCTTTTTTCCCCCTCTGGGAATAATGGGAGATGCAGCTGGATATAACGCCCCTCTGCCACCCCCACCCCCCCTACCACCACACACACTCTCCCATCTCTCCTCTCTCTCACTGTCTGGGCACTGAGTGGAAGTAAACAGAGGAGGAGATCGCATTTGGTTCCTAAACTGTTGCAGTGCAGCCACCACACACGCTCTTTCTCTCACACACATATGGACAAAAACACACACACAGCGCAAAGGGATCTTGGCAGCAGAGGAGCCTAAAAGTCATTGACCGAACTCACATCAGCTTCCTCAGACTCTGCAGCGTTTGAAGAAGGGCAAGAGGTGACAGAGAGGAAAGAAAAATAGAAAAAAAGAGTGTAAAGAAGATCAAAGGAGTGCATCGCTTTGGGTTTGTTTGAGTCGTCCGGTTAAGCCCACGGCTGAAAATGGAGAACACGTGAGGGAAAGAGGACCGCGGGTAAACTTGGGGCAAAAATGCTGCTGAGTAAAGTTTGTGGATATTTCTAGATGGATTTCTTTTTTTGCCCTTGAACTTTGAAAAAGGAACGTACAGGGTCAACGGAGGACCGCAAGGAAGAAGGTGAGAACACTCAGTGATTTTCAAGCATAAAATTCATTGAGTTGCCAATTTAGCTCTTTAAAAACTAGACAAAATCCAACTGTAACTCGCTTTTCTGCATCTTTTTAATCTTTGAGAAGTAGAAGTCGCCTTAGACTTATTATCCCAGCTGATTATCAGATAGAATAGAATATTAAATAGTAAGACAGCATGAGTAAATAACAAACATTAGAAATATATATAATTATGCGAGCTATATATAAAAGAGGAGGAATATAGGAGGAAGGCACACTATAGAAGAACAGTGCAATGGAAGTGGAAGTAGTGCAATGGACTTGGTCTGAGTAGAGTTCGTGTGTGAGCAGCCTGAGTGAAGATTAGAATAGGATAATGTTTGTTAACAGTGGAGATGGCCCAGGGCAAGAAGCTGTTTGTGAGTCTAGACGTGTGGGACCTGGATGACCTGAGGCGACGTGTGGAGTGGCAGCGGGTCAAGCAGGTTGTGAGCGGGGTGCAAGGGGTCACCTGTGATGGCCCTGGTTTTACTGAGACAGGAGGTGGTGATGGGTTCAAGGGATGGCAGAGGGCAGCCAGTGTTTTTTTTGGGGGGGGGGTAGTGTTAATTACCCATTCTGTTGTCAGTAGTGGCCCCTGTGTACCAAACACCCAGGCAGTAGGAGTTTACCGCAAGTGTGTATCACATCTCATTTTATGACAAAAGTCTCCGATAGCAATCCTAAATGACCTATTTAAAAATGTGCTCTGCCCTCTTTTCATTATTGATTTCATGACTGTGTCAAGTCAATAGATAAGTCATGTGCTTTAACAGGGACATGCTTTGAGATACTTCTGGGAATTTTTTTTTTAGACTGTGGGGATTTTTTTGGTTTGCTTTTCTTAATAAAACTTCTTCTACCTTGTTTGATGTCTGTGCTGTTTCTCTGTCGCTAACACTCTTCCACCTGCTTCCCTCCTGTTCAAAGCCTGTAGGTGGGACGTTGGCGAAAAGGGCTCTCTGGGAAACATGGCATCCACCTACCCTTTCTCCTGCCCCTTTTTTCTCTTCCTCTTTTTATTCTTGACTGTCCGGCCAGCCTTCACCCAGGGTCCATCAGTCACCGCTGTGGGAGTAACTGAGGATTCACCTACCACAATGACTAACCAGACAACTACCAGCTATACAGAGACCACCCAGAACACTCCTCCAGAGACGGGGCTTTCCACTCCCATCAGTGGTGGAGATGCAGATGATGAGGATCTCCCTCCTACTGGTGGGACACGCTGCCAGGGTTACTATGATGTCATGGGCCAGTGGGACCCACCTTTCAACTGCAACGCCGGTGTCTTCCTGTACTGCTGCGGTACCTGCTTCTACCGTTTCTGCTGCCAGTTCCGTCAGCAGCGTTTGGACCAGAGCATCTGCTCCAACTATGACACTCCCATCTGGGCGAACACTGGCAAACCAGTTGCCACCATTACTGAGGGACAGGAAGACCTGGACCGAGACCGCACGCAACTTATTGTGTACATCATCTGTGGGGTGGTGGCCATCATGGTGCTTGTGGGCATCTTCACTAAACTGGGCCTGGAGAAGAGCCGGGGGGGAAGCGGAGGAGGAGGAGGAGGGGCAGCACAGGCCGATCTCAACTCCAGGTGAGGAAGTGTGTGTGTGTGTGCATGTGTGAGAGAGATGCATGGGTCGATTTATTTCAAATTATTAGAAAATGCTTGTTTATTCCCTTATTATTTACTCCTCTCCTTTAGCATTATGTGTACACCAGCAGGTTAATAACCAAGCAGTAGTCATGAGGAAAGGAGGAAGGTTATTGGTGAAGCTTCATTTTTCCAGCTTACAGAGGCTATTGTTAGATTGGTAGTAAATATCCCCAGCACTTGTACTTTATACCTAAAAACTATCTCAAAACACAAACGCGTGCAAAAACCTTCTGAAATACACAGCAGCGATTAAAGTCAGGGGTTTACAATTTAAATTTAAATGTGCATTTAAGCAGGTCACTTCCTCAAACAAATGACACAAATATCCTAATGTCAGACACAAAACTGACAACTTTTTGCACGCTGGCTCTCATGTTTAGAGACAGGTGTGACTGTGTGAATTTAATTATGCTTATGTGTGGGTTTGCTCTGGATTACCTTAGCATATTAAGCAGAAAATTCAAAACAGACAAAATGCAGATTTGCATGTATTTATTTAGCAGATTGTTAATTCCAAGCTGGCATTTTGTATCTCAATGTTAGACTTTAAATTTTTCCTGGAGGCCTTCTAATGTGTGAATGTGCTCAAATTACATGAAACACGAATGCTAAATAGATAATATTAAGTTTTCCCACCATTTTGGACGTTTGTCAATTATGGCAGCAATGTAGGGTCAAGTAAACAAGGCCCCAGTCACATAGGTCTTTGAGATTGGTCTGTGACTTGCTGGAAATTACTGGTCTCCTGGCAAAAATATTGGTCTCCCCTACCCATTGGCTGGAATTGCTTTGGTTATTATCAAATTGTCTGTCTGCAAACACACTAAATAGACAAAAACGTCTAGGAATCCCATCCTTCATTAGCTGTATAATGTCCAATGTGGTGGCAATGTGAACACATGATGTGCGAAATCGCTATACTAGGCTAGTTTGAGTTCTAGCTACAAGTTGCGCTGCACATTTGAAATTTGGTCTGACTTATTTATTATGAGAGTAATATTAGCTTTTTGACAAGTTATTGGTATCAGCATTTATGATGTTATGATGAAAAATGAATGTTAAAAGTAAAGAGATGGAGAAATGCCCTCTAACTACAAACTTGGGTAGTTTGTCCACCAGAGGGCGCTCCACAACTTCCCCACAAGCACCACAACCAGCTGATCTGAGCAGAGTCGGGCAGAGAATTAACAAGAGTAAATAAGTAGAATAAATACACTTAACAAATGTTAGAAAAATTTATTTATGTCTTGTGTTTTTTGTTTTTTGTTTAAAGTAACTGAATATTGTATTTTTAAATGACCAAATATCTGTATTTTCATCCAATAGAAGATATAGCTTTAACGTGAAGTTGAGTTTAATGGGTACAAATTAGAACAAATTCAGTAAAAACTTGATCTTTACAGTCGAAACATCAGGCACATTATTGACATAATGTCTGAAAAGTTACAATGAGTTTGACAAATATCTGTGTATGAATGAAGATCACTTGCATGAATGGGGACTCCATGGATGGCACTGCTGAAAATGACAGTTCTACTGAAAAAGAATAGCACAGGAAGACACTTGCACCTGCAGACATACAATGTCAGTATTATTTAAGAGGTGAAATAGTGTAACTAAGATCACAACAACACAAAATGGGCACATACTGAGTTAAACATATCTCTGCTTTAAGGCAACCACCAATGAGAGTGAAGCAAATTGTTGATTGACATAACTGGGGGTTGGTAAATATACATGAGGGTGGAATGTCAAAAATAGTGACCAGCTGTCAGCTACAAAGTAATGTGATGTGAGAAAATCGCTTTATATGTGGGTGAGGCTTAAGTAATGAATATAAACTAGCTCATTTTCAGTTTAAAGTCTAAAGTGTGAACTGTGGATGTGAACTGGTTTATTTTCACCTGTGTTAACTAAGCTTTGAGCTAGTGCTTCATCAGTGTACACACCTAAAACTCTTTTTTTATTCTTAGGATTTATTTATTTGTTTCTTTTTTAGCTTCTTCTTTATATTTCAGCTCTTTGTGTACCTTTTGCTCTTCTTGTAAGTATAAAACAGGGAAAATCAACCACCTTTATAGTTTTTGAGGGTTTTTTTGTGCTTCTGTGCTTGAATGTCTCACGCGTACAAATGTGTCAGGGTTTTAGAAAGAGCACATTAAGTCACATTTTACACCGTGAATTTTATGATTATAAATTGAGTTAATGAAACACAACCTAGATAGGAAAAAAAGATTTGTAGTTTGAGTTTTAGCCTTTCTATGCCTTTCTCCTGATACGAATGCAATCGTGCATATGCTCCAGCTGCAGTATAGAATTAAATACATGGTTCAAAGTTCAATCTGTTCGCCTCAGGAAATCATTACAGCACAGCATGGGCTCAGATCTCTCTGCTTTCATCCCGAACCAACTCTCTCTCACTGCCTCTCCTCATTCTTTTCTCTACAGAGTTTGTTCTTCTTATCTCTCCAGGCTTATTGTTTTTGATCTTATTTTCTTGCTTGAATATCTGTTTCATCACGCACTATTTGTCCATCTCATCCTTAGTTTTTTCATCACAAATCACTTTGTTTTGGTTCCTTCAGCCTTTTGCCACATCTCCTTTGTTCCTTCCTTACCAGGTCAAATGTCCTTTCATCACCTTCTCTTGCTTTTTATCCCCCTTTTATCCCCCATAAGGATAAGAAGTGAAACCAGCGCCTACTTTCAGTCACTCTGATTTTCATGCATTCCTCCCCCTTTTCCATTTCACTTTGCAAGCATCCCATCTCTCCTACATCATTTTTCTCAGTTGAATTTTGAGTGAGCAGCTGAACACGAGGACAGCTGCACCAGTGCCACCAAAACCTCCATCGACCATCAGGCGTCTTTGTGTGCCTCCCATTAACCCCAAATGCAAAACTCATTCTGCGGATACTGAACCACTAGGATTAACATTTCCTGCAGGGTAGCACCTAGAAACACTGTGACTGCATAAACATCCTCCCTCAGTGAGCACATCTTGACAGATTACCGCTTCCCTTTGAGATTAAACAAATTTCACTGAGATTACAGCTTTACCATTTTTGGGCTGCTCTGCCTGCGCGCTTGTTTAGTTATTAGCCTGCTGACATAAATCCCTGCTACAAAAGTTTACGTGCAAACCAGGACTTTATATACAGCACACTTCATGAGGTGAGATGCACAAATTCTGCATAAACTTTAGAGATGGATGTTGCACAAAGCAACACTTTTGCAATCTGTGCGTGTACTGTTGCAGCTCTCAAACATGCACCTGCTTCCCACCACAGGTTTCTCTTTCTCTTAACATCCTGCAAGCAGAGGGTGATTAGCGGGATGAAATTCCAACAGTTTCCCCAAATCAGCTTTGAAAGTTAAAATCCACAGTGATCCTCCTTGCAGACTTCCTTCCCCTCTCCTTCCATAGATACACACACACACACACACACACACACACACACACACACACACACACACACACACACACACACACACACACACACACACACCGTTTTTTCATATCTTTGTGGGGAGATCTAATTGACATAATGCTTTCCCTAGTCGCTAACCCTTACCCTAAATCTAACTATAAACTAATTGTAACCCTGACATTAAAACAAACTTGTGAGGACTGTGATTTTGTCCCCATAAGGACTGCTGGTCCCCACAAGCATGGTGAACGTCCAATTTCTGGTACCCACAAAGATATGTAAACACAGACACACACACACATCTTCTAATACCCCTGGACTCGTTCGAGTAGCACAAGGTTCGGCGTATTTGCAAGCCGCTCTAATCTCCAGCCAACAATGGAGAACGGAGACGACCGCCTTAGGTCACGCGTGTTGTTTTTAATGAAAGGCTTCAACTGGAGCGGGCCCGGCTGTACACCGAAAACAAACACAAATGACCTTCATGATTTTACGTGTACACGCGCGCGCACACTCACACGTGTGGTGATTTATAGTTCAATTAACAACAAGAATAATAGCGGTGGCATTTGGGTTACATGAGCATGGGTCAGATCACCACAGTGAGAGGTCAGGAAGTGAGATGCGTTGCAATTCAGCGTCCACCTAGCAAAGTGGGAGAGACCCAGAAACAACATGGTGGCAGTGGAGATCACATGGTTTGGAGGGGGTGGGGGGGCTGTGTTTGCTCAAGTAAGTACTTTAATGAGCGTGTGTGACACGGCGCTCCAGGTGCTCTCAAAAAAGAGAGAAAAAAATTGAGTGAATAGAAAAAGCCTCGTTTAAGAACTCTATTTTTTATTCGACTAATTTCCAGCAGCTAGCATGTTTCCAAGGCAAGACAGCTGTGACCACTATGTGTCAAAGCACAACAATATTGATAGAAATTTTTTATTTAATGTATTTTTTGGTGTTAGTTTGTATTTGTGTTTGTATTTGTGTATTATTAGTGCAGTATTTTACTATTTTTGGTTGCCACAGTGAGAATTAGCATAATTATGATGAAGGAACTGACCTCCCAGCCCATTGTTCTGTCGGTGGGCTGGTTTTAGTCATTATCCAAATGCACTGTTTATAAGGTTGGGGAAACCTGCAGTCAGCTTGTCACTTGGATGAGTGATGAAACGTTTCTCTCACTGAAAACGCTACGTCCAGAAGAACAGAATCAACGTTTGGAGATTTACTTACCTGGATGATTGAGCATGCATCAAGACGTTGCCACGGTGATTATAAAATATTCATTTAGTCTTTTAGCCAAAAACACATTTTTTTTGCTGTTTTGCTAACATCATTGATCAAAGATGATGTCTCAAATACAGCACTGCACCTACTCTTGTCTCCAGCACACTGCCAAGACTAAAGCGATGAGAAGAACAGTCACAAGTTGGGCAAAGAATGAGACAGATGTAAACACATACAGAGATTTCTTCATTAAAGATCCATTCATTAGAGAGCAACTTATTCATTCATGATTTTTTGAACTGCTTATCCAGTTCAGGGTCACAGGGACTGTAACCTTGGCCATCTGACTTCAGGGAAGAGGCCTGGTACACCCTGGACAGATTGCCGCTGCAGGGCTAATACAGAGTGACTAACAACCATTCATGCACACATTCACAACTGTGACCTGTTTAGAATCGCTGATTAATGCTAACAAGTGTGCGTGAACAGAGGCAGTACTCAGAGTGAACCCATGCAGGGAAAATTGTGCTCCTAAAAGATTAAAAACTTTTTCTGGCAATGAAACCTCAAACAAAAACTCTTCCTACATTAAAAGGACACTTTACAACAATATCCTTTCTGTTCTTGAGGTTTCCATCCAACATCAAAGCTACATCTTTGACTGCTTTGGCTTCATCTTTTTCCGGTGTGTTTTTAAGCCAGCTGCTTTTTTAGCCCTTGTATTACATAACGAAGGACGCCGTTGCTTAAATGGTTCGACTGCTCTGGCCTGATTTAAGGTCCACATATAAGCGATACTCAATATACCATGGGCATATATATGGCCCCATTACCACTCACACACACATAGAATCACTTAGCGTTTTAACCCTTTCTCTCGCTTCCAAATAGAAAATATTGAGTTACATGTTATATTTCAAGGGCACAGAAGAATTCAAGAAACACACAACAAAAGAAAAAAACAACACAACGGAAGTGATTTACGGGAGACAATAACATCACTGCACTGAGACGCGCTAAGAAGAAGAGGATGATTCGTCAGTGTTGGGAGGGAGAAAAAGATGAAGGTCATTTGTGTTCTAATCGCACAACTCATGTAATACAGTAGATCAGACATTCCCAAAGTCAGGAATACTGCTGCCTTCCTTGAAAATGTAATTAAAAATAACATAAACCACACAGGATATTGGCTATAAATTGCTAATGTGACACAGCCATATGTAAAGTATTACGGCCAGTGTGTGACCCGCCTGACATTGAGGCACAAGTAGTAATGAGTAATATGAAAAATTACCCACCTCCCATTACCAGTTTCAATTCACTTTTTATATAAATAAATATATTTGTTTTATAAATATGTGTGTATACATACTTGTTAGTATACTTACTATTGTGACCAACCTGCAGAGCCTCAGTAGGGGGCTCCAGCTGTAGCTACATGTTCACTACTCAATACTTCTGTTAAATCACATTATTGTGTGTCTCAAAAGATTTTAAAGCCTTGAGAGACTTCTTTTAACTTTGAGGTGCTATCTCAAGAACATGCAAAGTACTCACACCTCAAAGTATGCCCTGCTTTATCATGGATTCGACTGGGATGAAAATTTACACAATGAACATTAAGACATATTAACGAGGACTTGACATTAGCAATTGAGAACATCTGCTCATCAAAATTGTATTTAATGAGATCATAAATTTAGAGAGAACTGTGGTAAAACTTTTTTAATAGACTTCTGTACAATCTGCGCTCTTTTTGCAACCAGAGTTATTGCTCTCTGCTGGCCATTACAAAGAAGGCAGGTACCTTATGACTTTTCAGACCCATTTGAAATCTTTTGGATTAGCAGAAGAAAAAGGATGGATAAAAGAGGATGATAAGATGTGTGTCATACTTTTTAACTTAATCCAATCAATAGATGGTGATGTGGCATATGAAAGAATCCAAACCCAGGAGCATCAGACAGTCTGCATCCACAATAATCTGTAGACCTGAACCAGACCAAACCTGAGGAGATGGCCTTGATTTTTAACAGCTCAGCATTAATCCCGGTGAACTGAGAGGTCTTACCAGTGAAAACTTTACATAACTGGACAGAGCAGGGTCAAAGGAAAAAGATCAAGGATGAACAGAGTCTCAAGGTCATCAGAGTACAACAACCACACCAAATGAAGCTAAATCCCCACTGTGTGCTGTTCCCTTTGCTCTGTGGCTCAGGAGGTGAATGGGAGGTGACAGACAGTGACCTCAACAAACTTTTAGCCTTTCACACCAAGAGCCTTTGGAGAATCATGGCCATCATTTGGCTGAAAGCGATCTCTAACAGAGTCCTGCTAACCCAGTGTTATAAATAACACCAAGACGGCTCTACACTCAATGGTCAAAAGACCCAAGAGAGTGACCGAACTGTACTTTAGCCCAAGACTGTGGAGGAACACAAGCTACTGGCTGACAGGAAGCAAATCAGGCTACTACAAGCTGTAAATGTCTACTATGTGAGAAACGACTTGGCCACTGCTTTGGTTTCTTCAAAGTTTCCTCGCCCCTCTGTTACACTTCCATAACCCCCTCTTCCAAATTTCTCCTACTTTCTCAGTACCTCCAGGGTTGAGCTGTCACTCTCCATCACCTCTCACTTGCTGCCACTGTTTGCGTGAGCATGTCTGCATGCATGCATACTTGTAAACAAATGTGATAAAGTGTGCACATGCGTGTGCCTGCGCCATCACTTGTCGCAGTTCCTCCCAAAGTGAAAGAACAGATAAGCTGACAGATTCCTGGCTCCATCAGAAGTGACAATTTTCACCCTGCAGCTACTTTACCTTCCTCTCTCCTCCTCCTCCTCAACGCTGCTGGGCTTCGCTGGACCCACGCACACTTAAATGTGGGTCAACGCACACCGACTTAAGGGTTTGGCACTGTGTTGTTTCTGTGTTTGTGGTCACCCCCCCCCCCCCCCCTTTTTTTTTTTTTTTTTTTTATTGTG
>VUQR01010557.1:0-12974 GCA_015108515.1 Hemichromis elongatus | reverse complement strand
GTTATTTACTAGAGGGCAAATCTCCTCCTGAAGGTCAAGAGCACAAAGAGCACAAGCACAGGTAGAGCAGCTGTCACGTGATCCTCCATGATGTGACGACTCTTTGTTGTCCTCGTCAGCTGTTTTTGTGTTGTGTTGTTCTGTCCCCAGACCAACCTCCTCGTACTAAACCACTGAACACACGTGCAGCATTTAACCCTTTTATGTGACTGTTGCTTCTTCTTTTTTCCAATTTTTTAATACTTTTTTTCGATCTCTTCTGTTATCATTTACCAGACAAAAAGGCGGGAAACGTGTGAGGCCACACAAAGAGGATTAGAACTGCCCGGGATTCGCTGAGCAAGGAGCTCTGAACCCCACCCCCTCCACTTCCTCCTCCTCTTATTTCCTCCCCATCCTCCTCCTCCTCTCTCCCTTCATCCCTCCTTCTGATAAATGGAGTAATCACGTGTTATCAGACCAACATGGTGAGAAACGAGAGACGGAGAGAAAGATGCAATTCATGTAGATGAGAAGAAAAATAATTACTCGGAAAGCAATAATTCAAGCCCTTCTTTTTGTCCATCCATCCATCCTTCATCCATCCTTCATCCATCCATCCCTCCACCCCCCTCCGTCCGACACAAACATCCAGTGTTTTCTTTTCTTAATCCTTTCTTTGCTTGTCTGTGAGATTTTATATTGTCTATGAAAGAAAATGAAGAATAAAAAATGAAAATCGAGACATTCCACTTTCCTCCCCCTTCTCTTCCCGAAGCTCTACCGACTCCTGATTGGTGGATTACATTAAAAAAAAAAAAAAAAGAGACAGAGAGAAAAAAAGACTGTTAGTTTTATATCGCCGGCCATTTTGGTTTGTAGTTCCCCCCTCCTCCTCCTCTTCCTCCTCTTCTTCTTCCTCCTCCTCCCCATCTTTGCCCCCGTAGATATTTGACAGTACAGCAGGACCATGTTGCTTCCATATATAAACCGCCCTGAGGACTGCCACTCCCCCACCAACACTGCAATGTCTTCAGCTCTGTGTGTTTAATGTTTTTAGACTGTTATATTGTGTACATGAATTTAAAAAAAAGGAAAAAAAAAAAAAGAAAATCCATCATTGAATATTAAAGTCAAACAGGTTTCTTTGTTTGTTTGGTTTAAATTCTTCTTCTTTTGTTTTTGTTTTTTAAAAACATCTTCACACTGTTACCGACGATTATGCTGTAATTAAAATAATAATAATAATAATGATGATGTTTTGTTGGTCCAAGTTTTCACATGTCCGCTAGCAAATTGTCAAGAAAAAAAAATAGTACAATAAAGACTAAAATCTAACAACTAAACTGCAAGCTTCTATTTTTATCTGCAGGCCCGGAGGCTCGTGTGGTTTGAGGGGAGGGCGGGGCGACGTGCTGGAATATGATTGGGCGCTCATTAATCTGCGTATCGATAATCTCATCCTTTTACGTAACGGGTGGAATAATACGAGATTTCTTTGTATTAAAGTAGATCTGCGTGTATTATCTGGCAGCAGACGGCCGCTGCTTCCTGTGGACGGTCGAGGACGTCCACATGGCAGACGCTGCTTTCACACTCAGAGACGTCTGCAACATCTTTTAAAAAAAGGGTCACGTTTGACAAGTAGAGTGGAGGCATTTTAGTACACACACTGTCCCACGCGGTACGTTCTGATTTACCAGTTAGTACCTTAAAAACTGTATAGAACACCCATAAATGCAGAACAATAGAGTATTACTAACGGCGGCTGTAACAGGAAGCTGGTTGGAAGACAGACGCGTCCTCAGCTATGAGCCTATCGTTCCAGCCTGGGTGGGAGTGAGGATATCTCCCCCCGACCTGCCGTCCCCTTCCCGTAGCATCTGTGTTGTACCTCGTCGACCTCTAGCCGGGAGAGCGGTCCCTTCTTCCCTTGGAATCGAACTTGCGACTCCCGCTGCAAAGGGGTGTAGTCTTATCACGACTCTATGCGGTGGGACCGATCGTGCTCTCCCTGATGGGGCGATACTACATGCTGACACGACTGATGCTGGACTGTGCTGAACTACAATAAAATGATAAAATCTGTCGGGAAATCATTTTCACTCGAGGATTCGTTCCTGCTGAGTTTCAGCCAATAGCTGTGCATCAGGAGTAGAAGGAAGTGGAACGGCCCAGTGGCGGTATAGATCCCCTTTGACTTGCCTGATGATGATCGCTGTTAAATAAAATAGTTCTATAAGGGAGGAGGGGAGGGTCCGAGCTTCCACCCGCTGCTGTCGGTGAAGGTCCGCGGGCCAAACGTTGACACTCACAGCAGCAGTAATAACACACGTCACGCCGTGTGTGATGATGATAATTCCCCGCTGTCAGTTAAAATCGGCAGCATACTGTCTCACTGTCAGGCCTAATCTCTGGGATTATGTTATTACAGCCATAATGTGAGAGTACAGTAGCCCAGCGCGCACACACACACACACACCCTGAGGAAAACTGCTGCTTTGTCGTTTAAAGACATCTCAGTGGACGCTGTGTGATAATAGGCGCTCACGTTGGGAGCGGCTCTGAGTAGCAGACGGAAAAGCAACGGTAAAGTCGCCGTCAGACACTTTTTTCTGGGTTCACGTCAAAGACGGAAAAAAAAACAAAAACAGGCCGAACAGACGGATTACAAATCGGGATTATAACGTAGAGACACCAGCCGCTAATTACAGAGCCACACCTACGTGAACGGGGCCCACGGGCCTCTGCTTTTAGGATTAAAGTAACATCGGTGCACTGAGACAAAGCCAGACTCCAGCTGCCATCCTCTCTTTAACTTGGACAAATTCTAGTCTTCATTTCATTTAAGATGGACAATGTAAGACAAATTTGAATGTTTTATTTAAAGAAAAGCTTTCTGCTCATGCTCAGTTTCACTCTTTCATTCTTAGACTTTGGAGCACTTTTGCATGATTCACAGTTTGAAACTAAAGGAAGCTTTATCGGCTTTTCAAAAGTGGAAAATATTCGTTTTGTGTACGTGGACACAAATTCTTTAGCTAATTTAGTTTGGACTATGCTAGAGCAGCTTTGCATGGGTGCCTGTTCAAAATAATCCTCCTTTATGTCATCCTGGGGCTCGGTGTAGTTTTTAGTTCATGGTCCGGGTTCTCTGCACCAACTGTGCCAAATAAAATGTAAATAGTAGGCAGCATGAATAAATAGCATGCTGGGCAAACACATCAATCAAGATGGAGAATAAAACAGATGTGGTCAGAGGCGGCGCCAAGAAAAGACGGGCTGAGCGCGAGTCGGTGGACAGGGGTTGTGTTTGGTAGCAGACTCAATGGCCCAGGGGGAGAAGCTGTTAGTGAGTCTGGAGGCGTGAGACCTTAATGACCTCAGTGCACCGGGTCAAACAGGTGGTGCCACCTGCGATCCCCCTGGTTTACCTGAGACAGGACCTGGCGATGGCCTCCAGGGGTGGCAGAGGGCAGCTAGTGACTTCTTTGGCTGTGTTAATGACCCTCTGCGCAGCCTTTCTGTCCCCAGGCGTGGCCCCTGAGTACCAAACACCAGGCAGGAGGAGAGCACGCTGAGGAGCAGTAGGAGGCCAGCAGCAGCTCCTGCTCCAGGTTATTCTTCCTCAGGACACGGAGGAAGTGCAGCCGCTGCTGGGGTCTAGTCTGTCGGGTGTAAAAGTCATTAGACGACCAGCAGCGACCAATCGGAACAACCAATAAAACCGATAAATGTCAAAAGATGAAAATAAACACGTAAGGCACACAAAGCTCAGGACTTACGTTCTCACTATTTATTAGCAACTTCTGATTTTCTTACAAAGCAAACAGCAAAATGATTTTACAGCCCGTGAAGTGGAAAACGGAGTTTCTCCCCGACATTCACCGCTGATACAAAAACACCCTGTTCAACGTGATAAACGGCGACAGTGAACAGAAGCCACGACTCCGAGCGACCCCTGCGTCCACAGTAACAGGAACAGATGTTTGCTTTTTACCTTTGGTCTAAATTTAACGGCCCCGTAATCACACGCTGCCGCGTGAACGCCGCGGCACATATCCCAGTGTAATGCTCAAATCCTGCATTACATGGGTTTTATTTATATGACGCACTTTTCATCTGTAACAGCTGCTGTACGCTGGATTTAAAATGAGACAATGCTCGCTGTCAGACGCGTCTTATCTGCTTGGGATTTGCTGTAGGTCCACTTTGTGAGAGCAGCTGCGTTATGTAAGAAAACATAAAACACACTGAATATGACCCAGGATCAGCAGCCCTTCAAAATAAAAGACTGAAACACTGATCAGTCGTGACAGAGACCGGACTGGTTCTCACACTGCACACTCAAAGGGCTTCATCCAGTATGTCCAAATGACACAAGCTCTGCTTCTAACGTGGATGCATCTGAAAGCAACTTGGAGTTTAGTGCCTAAGAATACTGGGGCCTGCAGACCATCAACCTTCAAGGTAGACGACCATAAGTTTGTCGATACAACCAGAGTTTGGAGGTTTTACTACTCCTGACAGGGGCTCCAGGCGGCCGTGATTAAAGGTCGCTGGCTCAAGCTGGAGCCACAATCCCCCTCTGAGGTTGCATCAGGAAGGGAGTCCAGAGTAAATCTGCACAATCAAACCACATGGATCTACCAGCTGTGGAAACCCTTTATGGCAGAGAACCATCAGAAAGTAGCTTTAAGCTTCTTACAGTCTGACAGGAAACAAACTATTGAATGGACAAGTTAAAAACTGCCACAGGCGGCTGCTGCCTGGCACCTTGGCTAGTTCAAGTCCCCGTGGACCCTTTTTGTACTGTCGGAGCCTCTTTAATGACATCATCTGACTAATAATAAGGCTGCTGTGAGGTTACTGTGCTAACACACCGTCCATGAAGTCCAGTGAAAGTCGAGGGTTTTGCTTTGATGCGACTCAGCGCTAATTAGCAGGTATCTGCGATGTGAGTGTGATGCTCCCACGCACTCTGTGGATGCTAAGCATGTTAGCCGGCGTCGGGTGATCGTGTAGCACCTCAGCTGTCATCCAAATACAGTCGCCGCTGGCCCCATCAGACAACATGGCTGCCAAAGCGCTAAGCGCTAAGGAAAGCATCTTTTATATACAGTCTATGATTTTACCCCCAGCCAGACCGAGTCAACGGGTGGCGGCCTGATTTTTGGCATTATGCTCAAAGGACAAACGTAAATGATCACAAACCAAAGACAGAGTGCGCCGTAACAAAACTCTGTGGCGCCGTGCGTCGCGGCCTCGCCGCACGTTTTACGGCATCTGAACCGCAACCTGCAGGACGTGTCAAACTCTGAGAAAATAAGCCGACTCGGCACGCGCCGGCAGGAAGGACGTAAGTAACGCATTAATAATGAGAGTTAAAGAAACAGTTCAAGCTGCACAAAAACACAAAACTGGCATGAAAGACAAACTGCAGCCTCATCAGAAATACTTTGACGTTTACTCACATATTTCTTTTATGATTCACATTTTACATCAACGCAGGTTGAAGAAATCCAAACACATTTTTTTTCATTCAGCATTAAAAAACCCAGAAAACCCCAAATTCACTGTTGTGACAACGCAAAGCGTCGGGACAGAAAAGCTGCGCGTGTAAACGTGACGAATCCAACGAGCCGCTCCCGAGCACAAAACATTGAACGTGACATCTGTCAAAATATACTGTTTATGTATGCAGAGTATAGAGGGAGGCGCATAAATACAAACAGGAAGTAAAAAGAACCAAATGAAAGGATGTGAGCGCCGCTGCCGCTCGACTCCCCTCCCAGCGTATGTACAGGTCAAGGCTTACAAAGCTCATAAGTTCAGGGATGAAACCGCACGGCGACAGCGAGCTCTCGCTCCCCTCGGCTCCATCTTCCGTCCATCGCTTCATCTTTCGTTCCTCGTCACGTGGACGCACTTGGGTTTTTTTGTTTGGTTTTTTTTTAAAAACGCTCCTTTTCTGTGCTTCACTCCATCTTGGACATCTCAAACTTGGTCGTCATCGTTTCCTGCAACAGAGAACAAAACAGCACGCTCATTAATGCGCACGTCAGCGCCAATAAACGGCCCGAGGGTTTATAGTTTCAGGAGCTTTAACGGAAGTGAGGAGGTGAAGTTTGTGCCCGGCAGCAACCAGCGGCCCTGAAAGTGAGTCGGCCCCCACAAACTGTGCAAACCTTACAGCAGCCGCCCGGCCTCAGAGCTCCTGAAAATATGGTTATTACATCTACACGACACCTCACAGACAGGCACAGTCACGCGTGGAGACTTAGGGAGTAGTTTACATCTTTGTGACTCGATGCTGGAATATCCTCTGCAGGCTGTTCCACTCCGGCATCGCCACACAGGGAGTTTAGTGCCTGTTTAAATTAGCCAGACTGGACCCTTCAGTGGTTCTGGTCCCACGTGCACAGGCACGTCCCCCTCTACAGTGGAGCTCAGCGCGGACGTGAACACAGGCGGTCCTGAGCGGATCTACAGCACAGGGGCCCAACTCCAGGCCCCGAGGTCCTGCAGGTTTTAGATGTGTCCTTGATCCAGCACAGCTGATTCAAATGGCTAAATGACCTCCTGAACATGCCTTGTAGTTCTCCAGAGGCCTGGTCATGAACTAATCATGTGATTCAGGTGTACTGACCCAGGTGAGATCTAAACCTGCAGGACCCCGGCCCTCCAGGCCTGGAGTTGGACCCCCCTGGTCTACAGCATAAACCTGCTTCATCGTCTACTTTTGGTACTAAAATCATTGTTCAAATATTTTAATGTTAATAATTAGTGCAGCAAACATAGCGCTGAGTAATAAAAATGCTAAAAAGCCGTAAATACGAGCAGTCACGAGCAGTCACGAGCAGTCACGCGCAGCACGCCGCGCTCGTCACATTTATGTTTAACAAGCTTCGTCTGTCGTTCTGCTCAGAAACGGCCTTTCTGTCCTCTGGTGCACACTCAGTGCCATTTACAAATATTAAAAAGCTCTTTTACATCAGGTTATTTCAGGCTCAGGGATTAAGGCAGGTCAGAGAGCAGCTTCTGCCTTCACCTCCGTGGTTTCATGAGATCTGTCGACAACAGAAACACTGCAGAGCACCACACGCCTCCAACAAAGCAGGAGTCCTCACACGCCGCCTCGGCTACCAGAAACCACGTTAACGGGATTTATTTGGAAGCAAAACAACGCAAAGACAGAGCGGGGTGGCGGTGGGCGAGGCAGACTTTCCTCCTCAATCGTGATGAATTGCATAATTTACCATAACAGGCAGGTTAGGTTCAGATTCAGGCCTCATTTACCTCCTAAATAACAAGAACACGTTGCATAATCTACCAAAATGAGGTGAAGAGCAGGGAGTTAAAGGCATTATTTCCCCTTAATTTAACCCTTTGATGAGCCGGCTCCATTACGTACATGTCCATCATCTTCACCCGCACATCCCAGCCCGCCGGCCCCGCGGGGACCGCAGACCGTGTGCACACCTCACATCCTCGGTGGGTTTTAATGCCCCTCTGTGTTCATATGGCCGCTTATGTAAGAAAGTGATTTTACATAAGAGGCACTTTGTTGATTGCCGGACGCCTTAAAGAGGCTCGGTTTGGAGAGGAGAGAGTGAATAATTTGGAAAATGGTTTTGAATAAACAGCCAACAGAGGACACGAGTAAAAACAGAGACGAGCGTCTGCTGGACGTCAGTCTGAGTCCACTCCCAGGGTTTTTACCGCCACACGAACAATCGATGGTAGAAAATAAAAATATGTGTTTGTTTTTTTCAGAGGGATCATTAACAGCTGCAGTACACACACACACACACACACACACACTGTGTGTCTGCCGTTACATCTTCCTGCTCACCATGACAACACAGAGGAGGATAAACAACAGTGTGACGTAACCAGCAGCACAGGGTGTCTACTGAGGGTCTGCTGCCCCCTGCTGCTCACAAGCAGTGTGTGTGTGTTTGTGTGTGTGAGGACCTGTTTAAACATCTTTGTGGGGACCAACAGTCACTTATGAGGACAAAAGTGCCCATCTTCATGAGTTTGAAGGCATTTTTGAGGCTCAAACCATGTTACAGTTAGGTTTAGGGTTCAGCATTCACATTAGTTGGCTGATGGGTTGGCTGCTAGGGAAAGCATTATGTCAATTAGATGTGCTCGCTAAGATATCTGAACGAGAATGTGTGTGTCTTAATAAGTATTAAGCTCAATAAGATGGAGTTTGTGAATGAGCTCTGCAGGTGAAAACATCAGTGCTGCACTTTGTGGTCTCCAGAGGGAGATCCAGCCAAGCTTCAGCCCACCACAGCCTTACTTTGCAAATATATAGTGATATGGATAAATGATAACATGGACGATGGCTTCATGGTGAATCACAGAAATGAAAACAATGCAGCTTCGTTCCACTGCTTCAGTTTCTCTGCTAATATTTCACAGAAATAAGTTCAAAACCAAATTTGAAAAGGACTTTATAGTAGAAAAATCTGCTTGACTTTGGACCCGATCCCAGAGGAGTTGGGCACTCTGTCCTCTTAAGTTTAACCAGTACAATTAAGCTGTATGAAAGTATAAAAGTCCAGAGACACTTTCTGCATTCATCTCTAACTCAGATAAACCGATCCAGCTGATAAAACTGCTTAATTTTTTTAAATGTCGCTGTTAACTGCAGGTAATGTCAGTAACTACGATGTCTCCTTTATTATTTATCTGTTTGTGACCTTAAACACAATTTTCAAATTGTGATAAACTTCAATCGAGCAGCCCTACACCCCAGTGAGTCTACGCCGGGTACCATTTGTGCCTTTTACGTTTGAAGTGAAGGTTTACCTCATCGGAGTCCAGCAGGGGCGGTAGGGCGCTGCAAGGAAGGGAAAATAGTGTCAGGTTTCTGGTTTGCAATAATCAGCAGATTCACACTGATTAAGGCGCGTGATAACTTACACGTCTGCCATAGATGACGGGATGTTCTCCTCAACCCACTTCAGGTCCTCATCCTGTAAAAACGAGAACATTCGGGAGATTAAACATGATGGATCACGCTGCACGTTGCAAATAGAAGGTTTTTCCTTTAAACACTAAACATGGGTTCATCAGCTGTTACAGAAACCGTGACTGAATAAAGTAAAAAAGGATATTCTGGAGAAAAATACAAAACAAAAAAAAAAATTAGTTTCCAATCCATTCAACAGCACCTAAAAATTTAAGGTAACACTGAAGCACCAAAAGCTGCAGTTCCTCTGACGTCCACCGGAGGCAGCGAGTAGGTTCCACAGACTTTACAGCAGAAATGAAGCATGTTTACACTCTGATACAAAAAAAATATGTTTTGTCTTCCCAGCTAATTTCCTCCTTTATTACTGTAATTAAAAAAAACTCATTAGTTTGCATTTTATTAAGCAGCTGTTCTGGACCATTTTAATGCTGTAATCGGACCAATCACACGGCTGCTGCTCTAGTTTTGCTGAGAGAAAATCTTTTATGTGGATGTTGCTACTACCCAACACGGCTGTGACTGAAACACTAACACCGGCTGGTGTCTGGCAGTGTTTGGTCTCACCGACTCACCACTTTGTTGGCTTTGGCCGAGCCGTTGGCCTCATTCTTCGCGCCCCTCATCTTCATCCCCTCTGGAGACACAAAGGAGAGAAAAACAAACAAACTGTGAGAAAAAATAAGAAAACATCGCTGATCATTCACCAGAGGAACCTCACACATGTGCAGCATGGCTCCTATTTCAACAATGGAAACTTATTTAACATCGTTAACATTTTAAAAATGTTAAGTTTCTAATATTGAGGTCACAGCTGCTCTTCAAAGCTCTTGTTAATGAGGGGCATCCAATCAGAACAAGTCGCGCTTAAAGGGCTAAATGCTAAAACAGCTCGCCTTAGACGGAGGATGAACTGAGTATCAGATAACGGATTATTATGAACAGTGAATCATGGAAAGCTACTCTAGTGGAGCTGAAGAATAAACCGAATGAATCCACTTTAATGGATTCATTTCATCTCAGGCTAAACAGAAAGAGGACGAAGGAGGAAAGAAGTGATGCATGTCTGCGTTCTGACCGAAAGCCTCGTTCATCATGGGCTCCTTCTCCTCTTCATCGCTGTCTTCATCCACCAGAGGACTGAAGGCGTACCTGTTACAGGCACAGAGGACACAGCTTTACTTTACCGACACAAACTGGAAACTGGTGATAACCCCCCCCCCCAGAAAACAACATCCTACCTTTGGTTATTGGCCGACGGTCGCCATAGAAACATAATGACCAATAGGATGGTGGAGAACAAGAAACGCCAGAAAGCGTCATCTATCCACAGCTCCCTCCAGTCCTGCAGAGAGGGAGAGAGCGAGAGGGAGGGGGAGAGGGAGAGATTCAGCAATGAGGAAGAAAAAACGAACTGTGGGATTATTTTTCCTGATAGTTCAGAGAATAAATGGCAGGACAGGCCACAGCATCTGGCAGTGAACACTCCTCTTACTTCTTCTCGGTTGTGCAGTTAAATATTTTCACCTGAAATTGACATACTGAATGAAAGCATGAAGAAATGAAAGAGAAAGCAGAGCTGGAGAGCAGCTTTAACTGAACCCGAGCAGTGAAGCACTTACAGCCTGACATTTAGACATCTTGAAGGTCTTCATGGTCCAGAAAATGAAGATGACTGACGCTGAAAAGCACACAAACATCAGAGCCTTAAAACAGGGACCTGAAAATGACATTTTAAACACAATCAGAACTTTGAATACCTATGACAGCAAAGATGAGCGTGTTGGTGAAGTGTCTGTAGAGCGAGAGCTTCACCACGTTCCTCCTGAGGCGCAGCAGCTTCATCGTCTGAGCCAGGCTCACAAAGATGTGACGACACGGTCAAGGAACACCACGAGGAACACTGAAACTTTTCATGCAACATTCACTTTACATGCACAACAAATTAATAACTTAACTCTGTCCCACTCGGCTAACATCCACTCCCTCCCTGCCACTGCACAGGTAGGAACAGCCCAGCAGCACACACACCTGCCGGATTTTCTCTGCGCCAATCACACTTTGAGGTCTCTTGGTGCTTCAAGGTAGCTCTCAGAATGGACCCTCTGATGTTTACGGGCACCTCTGGTTCTATTGGTCCATGTATTAGTTCGCTCTGCCTAAATATGCGACAGTCACAAAGCAGCAACGTAGAAAAAGAAAGGGAGAGAAAGACAAACTTTCACTAAAAAGGGGGGAAAGTTGCAGTGGCGGATATCCACCAGCAGAGGGTAGAGTCGAGCACAGCCAGAGGAATAGCAGCCAGGAGCACTACATCATCTTCAGCCTGGAGAGGGAAAGAAAAGGAAGAGAGGAGAAGAAAGGTGGGATGAGGCGAAGGAGACAAAATGAAGAGGAAGAGGAGGGATGCAAGAAAGCAGGAAGTGGAAGAAAGAGAAGGTAAAGGACAGAGGAAGTAAAAAGAAAAGAGAAGGATGAGAGGAAGAAGAGAAATGCACACACGGCTCACCCACACTCAGCACAGCTAACTGCTGCTGTTCATTCTGAAAAGTTTGTTTTGTTCATCAGGGTGTGGCAGGTGGGTGGAGTTTATTCATTATCCCTCATGTCGCTCCATCATCTGACATAGACGGGTCGGACACATTAACATCTCCCAGCCAGCAGTGAAAAAAAAACAGGAAGCGACAAGAAAGAGGACACGATGGGTTCAGAGATTTATCGCCCCCTGGTGGCTGCAGCTGAAACAGCTGCTTCATTTGGTCACTTGAATTCTGTTTTCTTTTACTTTAATTTATGCTTATTTTAGTTTAATGGATAGTCCATTTTTACCTCATTGATGTTTTCATTTTGCTTATTTTTATCTGATTGCACTCTACTAGTTTCAGCTATTTCTTATACATGCAGTGTGTTTTACTTCACTTTAACTGCTGTAACTTTTCCCCCCACAGTCCGAGACTTTTGGTGACCTGACACTAACAAGGGCTCAGTCCAAGAAAGGGTTCCCTGGATGCATCTGATGAAACTCGAGCAGACACCCAGATCAGTTCACACATGCAGAGCAGAAACATTTGGGGCTCGACTTTAAGCCTGCAGAGATCCACAGGGCTGAGCCAAAGCTTTGGCACAGAGCTCGCTTTGAGCCGTCCACTCGCACCAATTACGCGCTGACACCTCGCTCTGGCATCTCAAATAAATTAACGCTCCTAATGGAAACTAACACGGCCACGACAGCTGCAAAAGACACTCTGGTCTGCAATAAATTAAGCAAAACCCAAAACGCTTCACTCCGAGAGGAAAACTCCTAAAAAACACATGAAGACGTCTCTCCACTCCCTCCCATGACTCTTTATTTAATCCTGACATTGTGGTTATAAATACATTCTTTTAGTGATTTATGTGCACTAATGTGTGTGTGAGGGATTTTATTTCGTTTTAAAAGATGAATTAAGCGTGAGAAGATGATTCTCTTAATACAAGTTAAAGGATATCCACCAGACAACACAGGAGTCAATGATAGCCAGCACTATGTCACACACAATTCTACTGCTGTTGTTGTCCCCTCGATCCTGCAGAGAAAAACATGTCAGATACACTCACACACACACACACACACACACACACTGCAGCACTCTTGGGACTCACAGCGTTGACTCTTAAGATTCCCTCGATGATGGAGAAGATCAGGTAGAGCAGACCAACGCCGACGACTCTGTGCAGCAGAGCGCCGAGCCTCGGCCTGCAGGAGAGAAACGAGGGAAGAAGAGTCGGCGTTAACTGTCTCTGGGAATAATGACCGCTATATAAAGTGCGTTGCACCTTTTTGGGTCCACGCAAATCACAGAGGAGGAGAGGTAAAAGAGCAGGTCTTCAGACGAGGATTAGCGGGTAAGCAACGTCGAGCATTTCTGGTCACCTGTGCTCAGACTGCTCGTTCAGAGGAGAATTTTTCTTCTCTTTCCCTGCTGGACTTTGCAAGGCCTGTACGTATGAGACCGTGTTACCTTAG
>VUQR01010555.1:0-10918 GCA_015108515.1 Hemichromis elongatus | reverse complement strand
TCATAATATAGACATGCTACCTCAGAATATGATATCACATGTCATGTAATCCATAACTTTTTATGCTAGCGTGTGTGTGTGTGTGCATTGTGTAAGACACTAGTCTGAGTCCATGACCAGCTGATAAGAAAACTATTGGTAAGAAAAAATGGATATTCTCCAACTTGTTGTCAAAATGTAGGTGTAAATTCTATTGTTGCTAACATATTGCTGCAGTTGTGGTTTAAATGGAAGTGAAACTTGGAAAAACTGTTAGGAACAGGGAAGGTTTGCATTAAAAGAAAAAGTTGTGTCTTTTAATACATGTGTGCTGTAGTACTTAGGCAATTGCTTGGGTCTGCCCCGCAGTATACCAGACACTTGACATCGGTATTGTGTGTTGTTCTAGTATTGATGAGTCACAGCTCTGTCTTTTTTGCTATTGTTCTCTTGCAGCTGAGATCCTGGATGTGTTTTGGATAACAGACCATCTATTGTCTTGGCATCTGCTCTTCTGGTCTATCTTTCCAGGCAGAGCTGTAAGTCTGTGTTTGGCAGTTTCTAGAGCCTCAGTTATTGACATTTTATTTTACTTCTGTCTGCATCATCATGATCATTGTGGCTGCTCTGCCAGGTGTAAAAATTAAGTTTAACATCCAGGCATCCACCAAAAAAGAATGAAGTTTAGTGGCGTTGGCAAACTGAGAGACTGAGAGATTTCTAAAAAAATTAAAACGTACAGCTCTACTATCACTTTTGACATAAATAAAGGCAGAAAACTAAACAGTAGTGACATTTGTAGGGTTACTGAAGGTGGGCTAGCTAGTATATAATGATGTGCTATGTAATGGCTAGCTACAGAGCGATGGTTAGCATAATTTAAACACATTGGCACAGTGAAGCTGGAGGATGAATGCTAACCTTTTTCCAAAAGTTATCGTGAAGGTTCCCAATGGTTAGGGACAAATACAGTCGCATGGCAGAATGCTGTAAACGGCCCAAACTTCAGTCACAAGAACAACTGAGATAATCCATCCACAATACGAGGTTAGTCATTAATATACTCCTGCATAGACTGGGCTGTAGTTACATCGTAAAGTTTTAAAAACCAAGCCTTAAAACGTGCTGCTGATGAATAGTGGTAATAAAAACCAAGAGAGCCTGACAGTGATCAGTGATCACCGACTTATTTTAGGGGCTTGTTCAGATTAAATAGAACAAGATACAAAGCATTACATTAAAAACATGTTAAAAACGCAACAGCCTTAATAAACGCAAAGTAGTTTGGCCCCAGGCACAGGGTTCATACATTGTCACTTAAAAACCAGTACCTTTCCCCTTTACCTGTGTTAGACAACTAACATTCTTCCAGGCTTCCCTGATTTTGCCTTCCACACTTCTTCTACATTGGGGCCTTTCTCTAAATGGGGCCTTCCTCAGCTGCTTCTGTGATACTGGTGATGATGGTGTGTTAACAGCTGGAGGAATGGTGGTCTTGGTTGTGTGGCCACAATGTTCATCCTCAGCTCAATAGATGCAAATATCAGAGGAAGTGACCATGAGAAACTCACAGAAGTAATGTATACTTTAACCAACCACTAAGAATTCTAAACCACAAAACTAAACAAAAAACAAAAAACACACAAACATCATACAACATACAACAACATAGTAAACATAAATTCAAAGTTAAAAAAAAAAAAACATGATCTAGAATCCAGGATCATGACAGGAAATGTAAACTGAAATATATCTATAGAACTAATCTCAAATGAAAGAAAGAAAGAAAAGAAAGCAAAAAGATTGCCATGGGTCAGAGAGAAATATTAATGGTGCTGGAAGAGCTCTGTGGCTTTTAAATGTCTGGCCTAATGGACTGTATTGACCACATTAATAAAACAAGATATGTGTTTCTAATGTCCTCTCTGTGGTGCATTAGGCTTTGCTTGAACTATGGGTCCATTTGTTTGTCCGAAAGCCAGCTCGGAGCAAGAGAAAAAAATACGAATCGAAAACTCATTTGATCTTTAGCATAATCCAGGCAGGAAATCTCAAAATCTCCCCTTCAATCTAGTGAATGTTATGAAAACAGGAAGTTAAAAAGATAATGGTGTGCATAACACTGAAAAACAACAACAATAAGAACAATAATAATAATGAGATTTCAAGACCCCATGTAATGATATACAGACATATAGGACCTACTTGAAATATGAAATGAAATTTAAAAAACCCCATAAATAATCCACCAGCAGAACTTATAAGTAGTAAGTAGATTTATATAATGTTTAAAGTTTTTCTCATTTTTAGTTCAGCTGGAAATAAAATTGTTGTCAGTGATCAGAAATTCTCATATCCCAAATAACTAAAGAAAGCACTGCCTTGTAGTTTTGTAAAGACATGTCTGGTCACAAGATATTTATGCTTTCTTGCTCACTTTCGTACTCCCCTGACTGTTCATGTAGTGCCACCAAAAGACTGTTTGACTTGTTCTGTGAAAAATGGTTTGACACAAAATTTGACACATACATCTGCAGTTCCCATGGTCTATTTAATGTGTTGACTCTCTGATTCTGCTGTAGCGACAATGACCGTTTTAGTTTTTAGCAAAATGTCAGCACCTTTTAGATGTTTTGAAATTACCTTATTTATTAATGGTGCCCTCAGATTGAATTATAATAACTTTGATGATCTCCCATTTTTCCATTTAGTGTTACCATCTGGCCATTAATTTCTCAAATACTGAATTTCAAAATCCACAAAAAGAAAATAAATACATATGTATATAGTACTATGCATAAGTTTGAATTGCCAATATTTCCTATAATTAGATTCCAAGGCAAAATACTTTATTGCATTATTTTAAGGTGGTTTTGAGCAATACTTTCTGATGGTCTTTTTCTTTTTCAACATTGAATTAGCCACACTTTTTCATTTCAATACTCATGTGTAACCATTTTCTGAATGTTTTTTTTAAGCAGCTTAACACTGACCTACCATTTCATCTATCCACCAGTCCATCTATCCATCCACTTTCAATTCAATTTAATTTGTATATATAGCGCCAAATCACAACACCAGTTCCCTCAAGACACTTTATATTGTAAGGTAAAGACTCTACAATAATACATAGAAAACAGAGACAATCTCCTATAAGCAAGCACTTTGGTGACATTGGGAAAGAAAATCTCCCTTGTAACAGGAAGAAACCTCCAGCAGAACCAGGCTCAGGGGGGGTGGTCATCTGCCCCAACTGGTTGGGGGTGAGAGGAGGATGACAGGATAAATACACTTTTGGGAAGAAAGCCACGGGTTAATATTAACTAATGATGAAATGCAGAGTAATGATTAAGCACATGGTTATTGAAAAAAAGACAAGTATAAAGAAACACTCATGGTAAGCCCCCAGCAGCCAAGTTCTATTTCTTTGCACCAATATAGTGTTTACACATTGTGTGTAGTGTGTCCTTAAACAATTAAAATGTGTGGCTATAAAAGATTTCAGGAAACTGGACAAGTGAAAGACAAAACATAAGTGGGAGGGCTAAAAAAATCCTATCTACAACAGAGAAACAATATGTGAGAGTCCTTAAAACAGGAAACAAATCCAACAAAGACCTGACACAGGACCTGAGTAATGCATCTGGCCCTTCTGTTGATACGTCTACTGTTTGCCAAAACCTCATCAAAAATGATCTCTGTTAAAGCCTGGTTGTCATGAAGCCATTTCTGATGGGAAACATTAAAAGAAAAAGGTGTATGCCAAATTACACAAGCACTCATTGAAAATCAGCTGCAACAAGTTTTATGAATCCAATCTTTTTTAGTTCAAAGTGTCATCTTGTACATCTATAATGCAGGACAGGAAACGAGGTATAAGAATGAGTGCCTACAGCCATCTGTAAAATACGGTAAATGCTTGTGTTGGTTTGGAGTTGCATTTCAGCCAGTGGTGTTTTCAAACTGATAGAATTATGAATGTACAAAGGTACCATCAGAATTCGATCCACCATGCAATACCATCTGGAAAGCATCTGATTGGCAAGGCTTCATTTTTCAGCATGACAGTCATCTCAATCACACCATGGAGGATTATCTTGATAGAGAACTGAACAAAAAGCAGCCAAAACCCAAAGAAGAGCTTTGAACATCAAAAAAAAAGGAACTTTATGAGCTAATTTTGAATTATACAAATTCAGTTTTGCCTTATTTTCTCTGGTTCTATGTATCCTTTAAAATTTAAGTAAAGCACTATAATTACTTCACATTTTCCTAACGAGAGTACTGCCACAAAACCTTTGCACAAAACTATATGTGTTTGTTTGCATTTGATCAACACATCTTATGATGCATTACTATCAAAAATACTGACATGTTTATGCTCATTTGGCAGCAAGATATGTCTCAATTCCTTCTCCAGTCTGACTGTACAGCACACATGGCAGTTATATAAAGTACACACGTTCCTGTGACTTGGATCTTCCCATTCCTCTCCAAAAATGCTCTTTAATTTTTTAAGCCAGTCGACCACAACCTCAGTGTTGTGTTCAGTCCTTTTTCACCCTTGAGCAAGCATTGTAGAGTAGAGATTCATGGCTTTGCTAATTATATTTTTGCAAACCTGCTGGAGCCCCTGGTAGCCATTACCTGCCAACAGGATTTTGATTAACTGGACATGAATCCACTATTATCTAGAGTTACTGTTTGGCGCTTCTAAACATCAGTCGCCTAATTAAAAAGAATAATGCTGCACATATCATGTTCAAAGCAATCTGCATCTTACTTAGCGGTAAGAGTGGAGGTCAGGAAAACTAAACACCTCTTAAGGTTATGCTTAAAATAAAATAAAAATAAAACAGTTCAAGTTTTGTTGTATTTTACGATTCAAATACACACTCAAATTATACACCCTCCTTTTTATGTTCAACGGCACAAGGGGATAAAAAGAATAAGGGCTCTTTTTTAAGCACACTGTATATCGCACATTCTGTGCAATCCATTTTTTGTTATCTGTACACTCCTACTCACTCCAATATTCAATTGATAAACAACAATTATGTTAACAACAACTACTTCCAAAAGATTTTATAACTGTTAAATGTGTCAAAGCCATCTCTGATTTTGTACTAGCACAGAGACAGTAAAGCTGGTGGAATAAACACATCCCGGAAAAAGTGAAAAACTTGAAAACCTGGTTAACAGTGGCTGGCGCCAGATTCACTGTTCTTATAGCCATCAAAAAAAATGTTGGTGGTACCAAACATGATCCCTATTATCAGATTCCTTTGGTACAGGAACACCTGCACTAACACATCAGACGTCCATTGTGTTATTCACCACTGGACATCTCAGCTATGCAACACTATCCACTTTTTTCCCTTCTTCTTCTTCACAGGCTTCATTGCACATTTGTGACAACTATAAAACCACTGATTAATGTCACCTGACATGAGACGCAGTGGGCTACTTCTACAGGTTGTTAATACTGCAAAAGAAAAGGTTTGAAGTCTGTCCTCTGCAGACACAATTGAAACCACTGGGAAGTTACTGGTAAAAATTTAAACATCTTGAAAGCATCAGACGATTCAAAAAGTCAGAGACATTACAATAACTGCATCTGTATTTTAAATAACAGCCAGTTCAGATAAACTGAATTGCCAGTTTATTTAGTATCTTAAATATTATTTATCCAGGTACTACAACTACGGTAGTGTGTATATTATATATTTTGGGTAAGAGCAAAACATCCATTTAGTGCAGATTTTAAAGATCCATAGACGAAAATGTATATACCTAGAGAATCACTGAAATAGGCTTTTACAATCTCTAGCTGATCTGAAACCAGATAAAACAACCTTGCAAATGGTCTTTATCAGTCCTACTTTGAAGAAGATGGGCAATTACTTCTAAGTATCACCCTTTGAAGGTTGCCCTTTAAGGACATCTTTCGCTTTGACATCAGTTTTAGAAATCAGTGTGGACGTTCCACGGGATGTTAATGCAGATGACGGCTGATATCAGCCGAACTGCTTCAAAGAAAGATTTGTATATTTAATGCTATATGTCAATGGACAGATATAACTTTGATTGTAATAAAGCCTTACTAAGATACAACACTGTAACTAATATTTACCACTTTGTGCTTTTCCGACAAAACACCATGGCTGACTTGTTTCAGAAGATTTTTTTTATTTAAATTTACCAGCAGAGTTCAATTTTGTTGTGGCCTGCCACAGGCCACATCATAATATGACATAGTGTAACTGAGCCTTACCTCTCCCCGAGTCTGAGGATATTGTGACCTTTCATTATGAAACTCCTATGAATTCAGTTTGTTGCCATAGCTCAGGGATTAGGAAGGGGATGGAGTGGATTGGGTTAAGAGAAGACTAGAGGAAGCACTCTTCTTAATGCTGGCACTGGAGAGATGTTTGAAAGTACTCCAGGGCTCTTAAGCAAAGACCCTTTACCTCAATTAGATTGATTCAGAAGCCAGTGGCTTTAACCTCTGCTGGGACACAATTTGTGTCATTTTGCTCTGATTTTAGAATGTCTGAAGCAATTTCCCAAGTGCCTACATATTTCTCAGCCTGTGTGTTGGTTGTCTTGCATATTGCTTTTACGTTTATCCACCTTAAATGAGCGTATTTAATGATTTTACTGTTTACTGAAAGTGAGATGTTTGACAATGTATATTCACAATGGAGTTAACAGGAAATGAAGTGTGTGATTCAGTCATCGTGTCCAATACTGAGTATGACTTATCCCATTTACATCTGTAGCTTTCTAAATATAAAAAGGTTTCCTTCTGAAAGTGGCAACAAATATCCTAGAAATTTAATAACCTAAACAAATAAACCAATAACCCAAAATGTATAAAAATGCAATGGTTTTGTATGAACAAAGGGGTTTCTATAGAGGTTCTGCTTTTCATGATAATATTATTAAAGTATTAAACAAAATACATTATTTTTGTATTACTAATAATGATACCAAATCATGTAAAAGACAAATAACCAAGCTGCCATGCATACCAATGTAGTTTACGAAAACATGGCGACCTTGATGCAATGTTTTTTATGTCAGTTTTTTTATGTCCTTTATCCTTTCGGATAAATATCAAAAGATAAGGTGAAGAGCAGCACTCGATCTTCCCATATTACCACCACTGAAGTACTCTTGCTCAAAACCTCCTACACTCAGCTCTGGTGAAGATGCTCTTTGGCTACCAGACTCTGTGGCTACTGTAATTTTGTTAGGCAGTTTGCAGGTGTTTGAAAATTGCACGAATGAAACTTAAAAAAAAAAAAACTATTGTCTTTAAAACATTGGGATATGCATGATACTGAAAGTGCATTGTTAAAAAAAAAAAAAGAAATCTTAAAAGATCATTATATATCTACTACTTACAAATATAATTTTAAAGGTACAATGAGAAGGTTATTTTAATAGAAAAAAAGGATACTGTACTTATAAAAATATATAGAAAAATGTGTAATTAATCTTCCAACAAAAAATTAGTAGTACTTATACTACTACAACCTCCACAAAAATATAATTCAGCAATATGTTCTGCATAGACACAGTAGATGATTAAAACAATAAAATCAATTAGGCCACTACATGTGAGATTTGAGTATATTAACACTGTTTTCGATTAAAAAAAAACTCTTCAAGTGTGAATATCAAACTCGATTTCTGTTTACATGTGGATAAAGAAAACTGAAATTGTGTCTTGCAATCTTAAAAATGTGCATCTTTGTCTCCATTTTCAACATCAGACTTTGCACAGTGTTACTGTTTAAAGGCTTTTGAATAGATTATTTTGCCACCTGTTATTCTGGCATGCTCTTGACAGCACTTGACATAGTTTCTTGCGTTTTTATGTGGAAGGTGATTTTTTTCCAAAATTAAACCAGAAAAATACTAGTTTTAAAAAACATTTTTGTACATGTGGATGCAGCCTTGTGCGTCTGATTTCCAGTCTGTAGTCATGATAGTGATGCAGTTAATAGGAGACCTTTCTCAAACATATATGAACAATAAAATGTTTTTGTGCGTACAGATTGACTAGCAAGCATTTTTTCCAATTTGAATTTAAGTTAATCATTGCTTATTTTTCCACATATAAACTTGAATTTACTCTATATTATTATCCATGAATATGAAACATTATATCAGGGTCACCATATTTACCTCTTGACATGCTATGAACTAGCCTATAGAGTTTTGTATTTTTAATTTTATTAAACACCTTCCTGTTTTATTTATATATCAGTTTGTGATGCATTTTATTATATATGGATTCTGACTTAAATGTGACCAGTTTAAATCTTTACTAAGGCTCCAACATAGACCACATACTGCAAATGTGGTCAAAGAAAGACATAAAATGATAAAATACCAGGGGGAAGAGGTGTAACCTATGCAACTCTAGCAAGGCAACTACATCTGCAGATTCAAAAATAGTAGTTCTGGGAAAATCTGTGCAGTTTTTCAGCTGCAGGACAGTTTAATCACATTTTTCATATGATAGGGTAAGTATTAGAAGGAAAGTAGAGAGAAGAAAATGTCTCAAGGACAAAAGTATGATGCATGCTTTGCAGTTTGATGACTGCAGATAGAGCCTATCTCCTGGATATCTTTTATTGCTTTTATATTTGCTCCTGTCCTTGGGTTCTTCATGAATTGGAATTTGTTTCCTTGAAGTGCATTTCTCCCTGCACATTGAAAGCACATTCAAATGAGAAGCAAGATACTTACCTCTCAAATCTTTTCAGGTAAACCAAGGCTGCCAATGAGTTTCTATAAAACTATTTTGCTTAACAGTATTGTTAGGTAAAGTGGTA
The DNA here is from genome assembly GCA_015108515.1 of Hemichromis elongatus. Classification (NCBI taxonomy): domain Eukaryota; kingdom Metazoa; phylum Chordata; class Actinopteri; order Cichliformes; family Cichlidae; genus Hemichromis; species Hemichromis elongatus. Next base: position 2,090 of record VUQR01010555.1, on the reverse strand, counting down.
ATTGTACGACATTTATTATTTAAGTTTGGACCTAAGTACCGAGTAGTTCCATCAGATGTAATAATAAGTTCGGCTGTATGGCAGGCAGGATTAGGACCCAAATGCAGTAGTATGTAACTTAAGGTGGCAGCTTTTTTTGCTGGCAAAAGACAAACTGAACACATAATACATGATCTCTAGAAAGAAAACAAAACTCAAACTAGGAAGAATGACCAACACTGGGAATTCATGACATGGCATGACATAACCTAACAAAACACGACGAGTGAGGAACACATAGCTAATGCGAAGGTACGACGCGACACAGAGCAGGGCAAGACTGAGAACTTTTTTTTTTTTTTGCTTTTTTTTTTCAGTACTCGAAGTAGTGATGGCTTTGCAGGTACACACTATGTGGAGAGCATAAGGGGAAAATGCATTTGCCATAATGAAATCTTGAAACCATTAGCTAACATCTGATGATGGCTTAGCTTTTTATTTGCTTGTTTTCAATTTATCTGTTGTTGTAAACAATGGCCAGGACACAGAACAGGTAGTCTATGCACGGATATCTCCTGGTTATACTCGATGCTCAAAACATTGGTTGTTGTCAACAGAGGCTGAATCATCAGATATTGTTTAATGGCTTACTAGATTGAATTCAGATAGATAAAGGGTTAGTAGCTCTGGCCTTTTATACAACAAATAGTGATTGAATTCTGAGCATCAATTTGCAGACAAAAATAGGTTGCAAAAAGGGAACAACACGATAGATTTTTGGGAGAATATTTATATCTATTCCGCATATTTCACTCAAGCTAGGAAAAGAAGCGCCAGTACAACACTGGGTGCAATGGGTGAATTTAGGTAATATTGTAGTTATAAATCCACAAAGCTGGCTAAAAAGAAGCTCGAAGTGAACATATGAACATAAGCATTTTAATTATTATATTCTGATCACACATTTAGTTAGAATAGTCATAATTACACTCATTTACATTTTCTTTAACATTATCATTGTGTATGCATTAAAATCAAAATGTGAGTTTTCAGCAGCCTGTTCTATTTTATCCAAAGAAAACAACAAGTGAGATATACTGATATTCAAAAGAGATATTCAAAAATCTAGTCTTCTGGCCTGTTACTGAGTGCTGTTGAAAATAAAAGTATTATTCACTCTCGGTCACACTGGCTAAACATTTAGAAAACAAAATGAAGTGAAATTGGAGTAAATGAGTGGGCTGATAGGTGTTGACATGACTATGACTATTTCCCAGTCTGTTAACTTCCTTTTTAATCCCTCATAATTTCTTATATATGTTTGTGGTAACATAATATTGTATCTGTGTTTTACTACTCTCCGCCTGTATGGGGCAGTATTTTATGTCTACAAGTTTAATACAGAGGGGTAAGAGCCACTGGCAGCTTTATTCATGTTTTATGGGAGTAGACCCATGGTAAGGAAACCATGGGGTGTTGTCACATTCCCTGTGACAAGGAGCATGCAGGGCACTAATGGTTTGCCCCCACTGTCAGTTGTAACCACCCAGCAGACTCAGGAGGTGTGTGGCTGTGTTGTTTACTCCTTCTGAGACAACCGGATATCTTGGTGAGTGGAAACTCTTTGCACCCTATAGATTTGTTGCCTTGGCCTGTTGTGGACAGGTACAAACATGATAGTCACCATAAATTAAAAATTCAAATATGTGGTTAAAACCAAACTTTCAACCAAAGGTCTTGACAAAGTGATAGTTTCTCCAAATTGTGGTTTTTGAGGGCCCATCACTTACAATGGAGAGTGGAATTGCTTACACTCTTCAGATAGGGTTAGTGGATCTGATTGTGCTTTTTAGTGTGTATACACCATTGAAACCCAATTTCTGCAATTTGCAGGTGCTGCTTTGGGCTACACCTTTAGAAAACATATTTGTTTTATTGGCTGAGAATGATGATGAACGTGTCTGTGAAGGTTCTCAGTCATCCAGGTTATCCATGATGAACCCTAACCTGTTAAATTCTCTACCTGAGCTTTCTCTTGTTCACATTTGAGAAACTCTATATTTTGGGATGTTCCTTCCCCCCCCCCCCCCCCCCCTTTTTTATTGATTCAG
>VUQR01010552.1:6852-25827 GCA_015108515.1 Hemichromis elongatus | reverse complement strand
AAGTACTTTTTTTTCCTTTTTTTTTTTTGCAGCTGGCAAGTTTGATGTCGCAGCACAGCGCTAGCAAACATGGATGATCATGGTGCAGGACTTGTGTATGTGTGTGTGTATTTATGCTAAATAGGATGCTAAAATCAAGAGCTCTTCATCTCCTTGCTGCAGAGCTACAGAATAAACAAAAAAGCTGCAGATGTGAGCATTAGCTTTGATGTATGTCTCTTGCAAGTGTGATAGCACAAGGGTTAGTGCTGGCGTGGGTGCGGTGAACACCTGCTGTCTTTTAAGACCTTGAGGAGCTGTGCTAGATTCTCAAGAGGGTTCAAAGAGGAACATACAAAAGAGACATGAAAGAGGCAGATGAGAGAAGAAGAGTTCCATCATTGATAGAACATTGTCAGTTGTGTTGCCAGTCACCTACCAATTAATGCTCCTCCAGCTTCGTTTAGTTCGGTTTAATCTAGATGGGATCCAGACACAGAGCTCATTATGCTAACAAAAGGAGCAGATTTGCACTGAAAGTCCTATTTCGATATGAACTAAATGCTTACCCTTTCCTTCCATAATGAGACTGAATAATTGTGCATATTGTACAGTTTGGTTTGCAGGTAGCCTTTCTGCAAAAGGTTCAGTTTGATATTGTGCATTGGATAAGCAGAAATGGATGATTAATTTGGTGATAAAACTGCTTACATATCCTGTATCATCAACAGAACAGTAAGAACTGTAAAGAACAATCAGCTCTAATTCACAAAAAGGATATAAAACACAACATAGGTCGCAGCAACAGATCATCCTTTTAAATCCTGTAAAGAGGCGGGGCAACCATGGCCCATGACCCTGTCGCTGGCTCACCACTGTTACTACTTTGGACCACTTTTGATTGATACTGACCACTGCAGACCTGGAACACCCCACAAAAGCTGCAGTTTTGACCCATTTGTCTAGCCCTCGCAATTGAGTCCTTTTCAGACTCGCTGAAATCCTCACCCATTTTTATCCTGCTTCTAACACATCAACTGTGAGGACAAAATGTTCACTTGCTCCCTAATATATCCCACCTACTAACAGGTGTCATGATGAAGAGATAATCAGTGTTATTCACTTCACCCATCACTGCTCATAATGTTATGCCTGAATGGTGTACATATCATATATTAGGATTACTGCAACTATTTCAGCAGTTACATGCCAATGAGTTCTGTGGCTTTTTATGGGAAATCTTAAAATGTGTACAATGTGCATAACAAGGAGCACTGAATGTAATTTTTGTGCACACTGGAAAGAGCTGGGAATGTAAAACTTAATGCATTCTTTGGGTTCTTATTGTCTCAGTGCTGTTGCATAAAAGACTGCTCAGGTTGCTCCTCTTCTGAGAAAGTAGTTGCATGTTGCCTAAAATCTTAAGGGCATGGTGTGCTCATCATATTATTATTAATTATTAGTTAGCTATTACACAGTATGAAAAACAGTATTGTTGCTTAACTCAATACAAGCTGTTTTTGTTATAAGAAACATAATCCATGGGATTACAAATAAATTATTTAAACATCAAACATTGAAAATGTTGCACTGTGTTGAATCATAGTGGTTGAGTTAAAGCATCAGTGCTCGGCAATATTTTGGTAATTTGCTTACAGTGTATAATAGAAACTTGTGCAGTGTGTTGCTTGTTTGGACCTATAGTTTAAAGACTGGAATATGATGCAATGACCCACACACCGGTTCAGCTGCACAAAACAGAGTGAGAGAAAGAACACACTCTGACCCTCCTGGTTTGTTTTGTTGAAACAGATACAAACCATTAAAAATGTATTTCAACAGTGAGAAAAAAAGATTAATTACCGGGCACTAAAATTTACTTTTCATGCCCTTAAATCCATTCAAGCTAAACAACTTTAATTTCAACCCTTATTTTTTCCACTCTGTGCTTTTCCACACACATTTGCTCTTGCACCACGCGTGTTTGTAGATCCTCTTAGGGTAGCCAGGCTTGAAATCCAATTTTGGTGAAGCTATAAAGCAAAGAAAAAAAATAAATTAAATAAAAAGTTTACAAACTCTAATGATTCCTTTCATTACTTAGAAGCCTAAAGAGAGCAACTTTTGAAATTCAGTGCAGGGATAGGTGTTCTGTTGGTTTTGGTCACCAATGCTTATGTGAAGTTTGCCAGGATACCTGTCCAAGTATCGGGTCTGTCGATGTTTTTTAGTTACCTGGGATGGTAATCTATCAGGCACCACATCCTCTTCTGTTAAATAAAATAAAAGCTGAATATCAGGTGTCTCTCAGTCATGAGCGAGTGCACTGTGCAGCAACAGTTTATTAAAGCAATATGCTACAAGCAGCTGTGATTGGCAGCGGAGCCACTCAAAGAGCTATTCTTAGGTTAAACATCCTCCTACAGTAAAGTGGGTGACTGCTCACGTGATATGATGAATAAATGCTTTGTTCTTTTTAATTAATGTAATTTTCTTTTTGTTTTCTTTACCTTACAGGACCTTTTTGCCTTCTAAGCTGTAAAAAGCCTGGCAGTGCCGTGTGTAGAGTGAGAGAATACAAAAAGCCCAATCATAAACTACAACAAGTGACTCGCTGTTGATTTCAAATATATCCATCTCAGTGGGAAGAACAACATCAATTTTATCTGCTGAGTGCAGCAGACGCAGATAATATAACATTGTTTTTGGAGAGGAGGTTTTTGACCTTTAGCTGCTCTTTTTCTTGTCTGAGGCCAGTAAACTGATCTGTTTTTAGATGTGACACTATTGAGCAAAGGGGAGTTAATACTAATGCACATGAACCTGATACAGCAGCTTGTTATGACAAGCTGTGATATCATGATACATACTGGTCTTTAGTGTTTGGTACATTTTGTGGTACATTTTGTTTTTGCTATAAATTTTCCATAAATGTGACTTTTTTTCAAGAATCATGGATTGGAGACTACCTTATGCTGAGCACTAACTTTGTGCGATCTAGCTAATTTGTTTACCTAAAAAGTGGTGCAATATTGAAAAGCAAAGATGAGCAGGCAAAGATTTGCTTTTAGAGACAAAGCAAGCAGTGCTGCACATTAGGAAAGAGCTTTTAGGAATATCTCACCTTTATTTGTTGGTAATATTCAAGCATATATGTAATAATGGTTCAACAAATGGCAGAAAACACCATCTATATCTATGCAAAAGAAATACATTAATGTTGCACACCTATTTTTTATAACGCAGATTTTTCTCGTCTATGCGCAACACACAGAAGGCCCTTTTTAGTCTAGAAAACAGCGCTTCATATTTGTAAAGAGTCCTCCATCCATCAGACCTCTACAGGAAGCAACGCCATCCATCACTGTCGGTGTTAATATTGTTTCCCCTCACCTCCCAATAGGCAGCTTGTGTTTTGGTTTACAGCGCTTATGTTTTGAGACTTGTGTACTCACAGGCCCTCACCTGACTTTGCTCTTTGGCATCCACCTGCCAAAATGAATAAAAGTAATTTAAACTTTACATGCAGCTGGGATATTAAAATGCTTCCGGTCAAAAATATGTTTGTCTCTCTCTTTTGAACTCTCTTATCCTCTCCTTTACTGAATATTATGTATTTATTTATTTTTTTTTAATTTTTAAGTGACTCAGACTTAATCCAGTTAGTGGATAAATTTATGTTTTAATTACTCACTTTCCCCCCAAACATTTGAAAATGCCTTTCATTCTTAAAAGGGTTGATAAAATGCTACAACATTTAGAGCCGTCCAAATGTAATGGCCCATTGTCTGTGCTGACTAAACTATCACAAAGCATGCTGAACACACTAAAATAGAAAGCTTCAAAAAATAATTCAAAAGCCAAAACAATGCTGTCTGGCCTCTTCTAAGTTTGTATCAATACTATTCTCTATACTTGGATGCAGTTTTCCAGTAAGCTCGTCACCCCGCTTGAAGAATGGTTACCTAATTGTATTTCTTAGGGTCTGCCCTTCCTACATCAGTTTTGCCACATTTAACACATTGTGTGTATATTGCCTGCTTTCTTTTCCGTTCTATTCTAAATAAAAACCCCGATTGGTTATTTTGCTTGCTTGCTAAGTCAGACTGCACATAAAAAATATCAAAATTCTCTGATTTTGTCAGATTTAAGAGTAAAAAAATAATGAAAAAAAAAGAGTCTGCTCTCTACATTTAACCACCTAATCACAAATATGTTTAGTCCTTTGCTCAATTAGTACTCCATGGGGTCATTAAATATATTTTTTCCTCTGTATCCATGCTCATGCCATCTATGCATCCATTTCTACAATTCTCAGCTTCTTTGGGGAGGAGGTGCTGAGGCATTACTTATAACACAGTGAAATCCAGAGTACAGTCACCACTCCATCACATGGCTAACAAATAGAAAACCACACATTCTTACATTCACATATCAAATTTAGATTTAAAAGTAAACGATCTTTGGACAGTTAGATCAAGTTAGAGTCGGGCAGTGCTAACAGAGGCACCACAATGTGCTGTGTGTTTTTTTTAAAAATAGTATAAAAAGTATATACAAACAAATATTTCTTGGCAGATAAAATTAAGGAATTCAAATATATTCACTAACCTAGTAGCCACATCTAAGATCACAGATGAAATATAGCATTCAAGTCACCTAACAAGCTACTCAGAGCAGTGTGTGGAATGAGCAGCATTAGCCTGAAGCAATAGGTCAGAATACCAAGACCACAATTTGAGCTGTAATACCAAATGCTTATACTCGTTTTCAAAAACAAACGCTACAAAGCACTTTCATTAATACTGTCCTGAAACATGAGCCACGACAACGATTTTTTATTATCTGCCTTAGCTGCTTTTGTAGTTAACTAATTATGAACTTATCAAAACATAAGCGCTGTGTCAAAGCTGAGCTGTGGAGTATCAAAACACAGCGTTGGGTACAGGTTTGATATACAACAAATGTTGGTGAGGGGCAACATGAGAGCGAATTTGGGATTAAAACTATTCAAACTGTACTTTTTTAATGAATGAGTTTCTTAATGTCTGTGAACAATAATTAATAGATAAAATTTCTTGACTTTTTAACACAGTGCTTTGTCTGCATTGGAAACAAGGTGAACTTGGAATTTAAGACGGGACCAAATGGAGCCTGTATCTCATTTTCTCCAAATACCAGGAAGCTTATTTAAATGAAAGCTGACTCTGCAGGAGGAGAATTCTACAGAGTGTAACACTCTGGGAAAACATTTTTAGTTTTCAGTGCATTCAAGCAAGTGCATTTAAAACAATTTGTTTAATTGTGAAGCAAGAAGTGTTGGATCTGTTCTACATAAAACAAAATGTGTCAATGTAGATTATTGTTAAAGGATTTTTCAACAAATAGAAGTTGCCGTTTGATGTTTGCTCTTCTTTTTCCCATAATTTCTGATGCAATGAAAACACCTACTGTAAAAAAAACAAAAAAACAAAAAAAACAATCATTGAGTCTGAGCTTTGCCTACATGCAGAAAAAACTAAAAATTATTCTTTGCCCTCCTAAACGTGCACCTTTTGTTCTAGAATAACAGTCATTTTGAGTAAAATTCAACTGAAACATTTAAAATCACAGGTTTATTTATTGAAATAACTTATTATTAAGGACAATCATTTGATATGAAATCATTATATATCAGTGAGGTTTATTACATTTAACCATTTTACCCATTAATGCTATAATGTATTTAAATAACAAAATTACATCTAATCAAATTACTTAAAATCAGCATTTTGGGCATAAATAAGAAAATCGTCACTCATCTAAGTGGCTTCTTTCATTTTGATATAACTTTTCTGCATTAAAGTGTTTACGATAATTAGCCTCTGCCTGGATCCTTGTAATAAATGCATCATTTTTAGCTTTTTTATTGTGCACTGAGCCAAATGCTGCACTAAGACCTGCATGTCTTCCAATTTGTCTGCAATCTCCGCAGCTACCCTTTTTCTGGACATTGTAATTGGCCGGTTCATGAGTAAGAATCTGCTTTTCAGCTAGATGCTTCCTTTTTACCTCCTCAAGTTCCTGGAGAAATTCCTCCACTGTGAAGGAGCAGGCTAGCCTCTCCTCACTCATCTCATGATTTTTCAAGCCTTCTTGACTCTGCAGCTCATTTTTCAGGTCTTCAATTTCCAGGAGCATGACCTCTTGGCCCTTCCACTCAGCTGAGATTAAAGCATTGTAATACAATTTCAGCTCCTGACTCTCAAGCTGAATGGCATCAGTCTGTTTGGAGAGGACACCAATTTCACCCTGATAAATATTACACAGGTCAGCATGCACATTTCTCTATTGTCTTTTGTCTTTGTGCTTCCAAAAAATACTTGTTTTCTACTCAGTACACTGTGACGACGGCTTTTTTTCCTTCATAAATACCTCGAACATAATTCTAGAACTCTTACATATCTCACAAAACAAACCAAAGAAATTAAATAAATAAATAACAAAGTGCTTTCTTTCCTTTCTTTTGTCTGGCTTCAAATTTCAGACGGTCTATACCATCTGATAAAGAAGGAGTTCTTGAGGCTAAAATGAACCTTGTTATTGTGTCTGGTCTAATTCAGAGTTATAACATAAGCCTCCCTATGAAATAGAGAGTATTGACAGGTGTTGGCACGTCGATCTATAACAAGTACACGGATGAGATTGAAAATTGCAGGGGTGGCTCTTTAGTAGTGTTTTCCTTGAGCTGATGGATTTCCTGTAGGTTTGGGAAATCATTTGAACGTGGGCAAAGGGTGTGACATCAATCAAGTAGCTTTTAAATTCAAAGTAATGTCTGCACTGTCACCGGAAGAGCCACAGATGTACAGCGTGCTCTCTCTCAGATAACTATATTTACAGGATAATGATGCCGCCTATTTATGCATTTCATCATGCGTTCGTGTCTACATGTTGAATACCTGGATGCATTTGACAGACACGAGCAAATGAATTAAAAGTTTTTTTACTCAGTCTCAAAACTTTTTTTTTCCTTTTTTCCTTTCCAACTATTGTTAAGACATGCTGGGGTAATTTTCTCCCCGTACTGTAACTGGCTACAGATTTTAAAGTTGTAGTTCTTGTTTCACCAACAGCTCTCTTCTTAATTGACTCCACCATGGAGTAAATGAGAAGAAAATGAAAAGATAAATTACACTAATGGAAGGAAATGAAGTGTGAAAATAGACATTCCTCCCAGTATTTTTCTAGGATGCAGAGCAATAGTAAATTGAAATGCAACAAGGCTTTGGCTTCTATATAAGACAGATTCTATCACGATTACGGAAGATGATGTAATTTTAATGCCAGGCATTTGTAAAACAAGACACGTATTCATTTATTATTTGTTCTTGGGCCAAAGAAGAGCTGGGAAAAAAAATTGTAAGTTAAAAAAAGCGGATTTTTTTTCAAATAACATTCAGCTGGAAACAGTTTATTACCAATTAAAACGCTTTTCAAGTTCTGCCATGGTTAAGAACAACCTGCTACCACCTGCAACTTGGTTTACAGTAGGTTTTAATGCAAATTGTGGTGACGTGTAACTCTGTTTTTCTTCTACTCCAGCTTAAAGGTCAGACCTTAGGAGCTTCATGGCACCATTAAGACACAGTTTGTTTAAAGGCTGTCTGAAGGACGATGTTCAATGAACCGGAACACAGAGAGGCTAGAATAAATGAAAGGGAAAAGTTATGGTTCCGCTCAATGAAGTCAAAGGTCAGATGAAGGATAAGAGCGTGTCTCATCTCAATATGCTGTTACCCTCAAGACTCGAAAGCCAGACAGACAGTACAAGGAAAATGTGATGCTTTGAAATAAGTGCAGTCATGGATGCACACTTCTGTTTTTAGACATAAATTACTGCCTGAGAAATAAATCGTGACTTTTTTGCCTTAGCGGTTTTATCCAGTAATCAATTTAATTTTCCTCATTTCCTTTCTTCTACCTTTTGTTTGTTTATTTATTTCCCCTTCCGTGCACCTGTCACACCCACAAGGAAAATTAAAAGATCAATTCATTAAGTTGACTAATGGAATCATTTATCAGTTTCACCCCATTATTTCCTCTGGTCTCTCCTAGTTGTTTTATGCAAACAAGTGTAGAATCTGCACATACTCGGGGAAATGGAGTCAAAGTCAGCAACAGGAAATTTTTGCCTTAGCATTACAATGAATTCATGAGTGCAAACCTCCACTGAGAATCCTAGAAGGAGTTACGTGGAAAGACCTGAAGCCCTTGTTTCTGAGCCCAGCGGAAGTGGCTTATTGATTTGCTTGTCTAGTGGCTCTCTGTAATAATAAGGAAATAAAGCCCCTGGATATTAGGAGATTGATGTCAATCAGAAGCCTGCCTCAAGTGTGGCTTGTCCCATCTTATTAGTGCTCTCTCCATGCACTGAGTGTTCACTGATGACTCCATTTATATGCAACTGAAGAGATGAGGCTGTCTGTTGCCATCTTGAGGAGCGTTCCCCAATGATTGCTCACTCTGTCATCTTAGTCAGTGTAGACTGAGAGATTGTCATGGATCCATGGACAAAGCATGATCGTGTGCCTCCAATGTAAATGATGCACATAATCAGGATTGCTGAAAAATCTTTATTATAATTGGCCCTGCAGGCCATAAGACTTTAAATATATTCTTGGTTTTCTACATTCTTATGTTAGCCTTCTATAAGGATTTTACTAGAGAACACCTAGTTGAAATTTATAACAGTTTGCACCACTTAACATTTGTTATGGTATCAGGGTGACATCTAAAGGATGCAGAGTTGTCCCGATTTGTTAAAGTTATTTTATATCATTAAGTCTAATATTCCCGTTTCTCAGTTTTGACAGCATAGCTGGTATTTCACTACTTCTTGATGTAACGGGACAGCCGACTTCTTTAGGGCCAAATGAATATATTCCACACTCTTTAAATTGTTTCCTTCCTCTCAGATTAGTGCCTCTCATAAACGTGTACTGAATGTGCTCACAAAGGAAACATGTCACTAACTAAATTTCCCCCGGGACAATAAATGGTATTTTATTGTACTTGTTCTAATGCACTGAATAATATCACAGTAACATCATTCTGTCACTGCAATTACCACCTTTAATTTATGAATTAGCTCTAATTAACCAGCTGTAGTGTGGTGTGATGTGATTCAGTTATACACGTAACCTCTTTAGCGTGCAGCATGGTTGCTACTTTTAGCTGTTGCACGTCAATAAATGATGTTTACCTGAGGTGCAGAGAAACAACAGCTTCCACGAATGATAACAGCTATTATGGCTTTTTGATTTAAAACAAATCTTGTCACACGTCTGGTGACTTGACAGAACTTGCCTGTCACAGTTTACAACAGCATGACAGCTACTCCACAAACCTAACAAAGAACATAAAGGTTACATTTTTTTAAAGAACACTGTGTATGACAGTATATTAGAGTACATCGACACATGATTAGACAATTAAGTTAAACTAGTGGGCAGCGTGGGGCGATATTATGCCTGTATGCTGCACAATCATGTGAAATAAAAACTAAGTACACCCTTAGTGCTTCCATAGGAATTAATAGAGTAAGTAGCAGTCAGGTGCTGCTCATCAAATGCACTTGATAAACTGATCATCAAAAAGTTTGAGCGCCTCTATAACAGCAGACGTTTTGGCAGTTTGCTGGTCTGGAGACTTCAGGTGTGTGTTGACACAATGTTGCAAATCAATTCAATTTTAAACTTCAGTTGCATTTTTTTAGCATTAAGTCACAACAACAATAAGCTCATGGCACTTTATATTGTAAGGTAAAGAGCCTGAATTAATACATAGAAAACTGTATTTTATATCTATATCTATATATCTATATATATCTATATATCTATCTATCTATCTATCTATCTATCTATCTATCTATCTCTCTCTCTCTCTCTCTCTCTCTCTATATATATATATCTATAGATATAGATATAGATATATATAGATATAATCAGAACACCCATTGTGAGCAAGCACAGTGGGAAGAGAGAAGAAAGATTTAGTGCATCATGGGAAGCCCTCAGCAGCCTAGACCTATTGTAGCATGACTAAGGTGATGCTACACTAACCTGATGCTGCTCTAACTATAAGGTTTAAGAAAAGGTTTTAAGCTGGGATGTACACCCCATCTCCCCAGCAGTGGAAATCAAGCAAATTACCAGGAGAAACAATCTTTTTTCTAACAAGGACGTGGAGGCACAGCTTAAGTTTAAAATGCTGTATCAGAACGAACCACAAGACTTTTGGCTTTTGACAATTTCTATTGGGCAGACAAGACCAAATGATCAGCACCGCCTGGCCATGATGTGTAGAGGTGATAATTTGGGCTTGTTTTGGAGCCACAGGACCTTGTAGTCACTGAATCAACCATGAACTTCTCTGTATATAAAAGTAGTCCAGAGTCAAATGTGAGGCTAAAGCCTAGGCAAAATTGTATCATGCAACAGGACACTGATCCCAAGAACAAACCCGGTCAAACCTCAACCCTTGAAATGTTGATGTGGGACCTTATAAGAGTTGTGCATAAAAGAATGCCTGCGAAAGGAACTGAAGCAATGCTGCAGAATTGGCCAAAATCCTTCTGCAATGATGTGAGTGACTGATAAAGGTCACATCGCTTCCCGTTATTGCTTCTAAAAGTGGTTCTACAAGCTACTAAATCACGAGGTAGTTTTTCACAACTACGTACGGTAGTCTTTGTATTTTTCACAATTGCACTAATAAGGTCTGTCTGTGTTATAAGGGCTGCTGCCTAAAAAAAAAACTGTTATTTTTCGTAATGTAACATTACTATGAATAGCATTGCTATTTCAACATTTGCATGACATTTTGAAAGCTGTGCTTCTGGTGTCGCTTTTTTTTGAATGTGTATGAGAGAGGACTAAAATTACACTTCAGGCTGCTTGAGCAGAATATTGTTTTCGTTTAGATAGTGCGACCACTTTGGGAAAATTCTTGTCAAATGAACCCCTCAAACGGTTAAATAGAAACAAACAAACAAAAAACCCTAAAATGATGACGACCCTGGCAGTGATCCTGGACGAGGTGGCTCTTCCAACAAAACCAGTTCTCATTAAACGTGATGATCCTTGACACGATGGCTGAGCAAGTTTGAAATAAAAGAATTTAAAAAAGGGAAATTTAAATGACTAAAATTTTTGGCTTGAATTATTGCATTCGATAATTAATTATATGCAGTCATTATTTTAATGATGTACCTGGATGAAGCATAGCTAATATGTTTTGTTTTTTTCAGGTTGAAACTAATAAATAAATTACTTTACTGATTACATTTCATCAAAATTATTTTATTGATTAACTGTCCAATTTGTTGAGATGGTAAAAATTACATGTAGAACTTCATTTTAAAATGCATAAATACTAGAAATGGTACTTAAAATTCAGTTCATCCCTGTTGCTCCAAACCTCAGCTGTAAACAGCCAATTAAGGTTTGGAGATTAGAACAATATGGTAGCAGTGCCTCTCTGTAATCACCACAGTGAGGTCTTCAACCTGTACACATTGATCCTCTATCGATCTGTGTATGAGAAACTCTGATTCAACCCAGCCTTCCATCCTCACTCTCCACATTCACTCAATATTCTGACTGGAGGGCAGAAAATAGATGGTCGAAATCTGTGCTACAAAGATAGAGACAGAGGGAGAGAAAGATAAGACAGCAGGAGGCAGGGTTTAACAGTCACAAGGAGCAATTACAGTAATTATGATAATAATAAATAAATGAATAAAAAAAACCTCTCAATTTAAAATGCAGTATGTGTGTGTGTCTTTGAGAGTCTGGAGGCCAGTCTTATATACTTCAATCATTTATGAAGACCCCCCCTTTAGACTCTTTATTCTCTCTGCTAGAATGACATGTCAAATATGCTTAGTTTGCCTTTATAGCGCCATTCTTGCTCCCCTTGTTGTGACAGAATAAGGCTACAAGGAAATGTTTCTCCTCCATCTTAGAACATCAAAAGGTCTTTGAATTGCTTCTGTCGCCACAAAAGATGAATGTGGTGTTGTCGTGTTTGTCAGTAAAATGTAAAACCATGTGTCAATTCTGTCCGCCCAGGAGAGGCTTTGTAATAAAGCTGTTTACTCTTCCTCTTGAATAGCCCAATCAAAGTTTTATCAATGTGCCGGGTGGTGGTAAAGAGTACTCTGCATCAGCAAAATGTTACAGAGCCTTACAACTACTTCCGAAGTTTATGAGCGAAGCAGAGCGTCTCCTTCCGTGCAGCAAATTTTCACATTTATTCGGACAGTATTTCTTTTTTAAGAACCTGAATGTATGTTTCCTGTTGTGGAGATCCTTAGGAAATCAATAACTTCACATTTGACTTTGCAGGGTGACTGTTTACCAACTGGCAGGTTGATTTAAGCCTGAAATTTGTGCTATGTTTCATATTTCAAGAAAGTGAATCTTTTATTCGATGCACTGAAAAGTGTCAGTCGATTGAAGATTATGCAAGCTTTATAATTTGATCGGATGTGAAGAAAGAGGATTAAACAGAGAGTTCTGTAATTTCATGTATGATTCAGAAACAGGCTTATCTAGAATTTAAAGGCACAAACAATTGTAAACACATAATAAGCATTATTAGCAGGGGCGCCAATTTTAAGGGCCCAGGCTGAGGAAGGGTTAGCTACGGTCACTAGCATAGCGTCTCTTGCTATGATACAGCTCAGACAAGGACAAATGCAGGCATGCCGCATCATACAGGGTATGTTTATTGGGTTAAATTTTATCTGTGAAAAATGTAGAGGGCCCAGAAATTTTGGTTTCCATAGGGCCCAAAATTTCTGGCGGCACCCCTGATTATTAGCATTATTATTTAATGTACTGTGAGTCTATGTACTCAACATTTTTTTGTGTGCAAATGACCTCTATGTGAATCACGAAGGCCTAGAGACCAGTGGAGGATCCCCTGGCACCCTCTGGTCACTATAGTAAAATATTCTCCAGATAATATAAAACATGGATGCAACTTCCAGGTTGGATAAATTATGCCATTGCAGAAGTAGCGTGAACGTTACCAGGTGGCAAGAGCTGTGGTTGCAAAAAAAGGCTCCCAATCCTATAGAATTCTACAGTATGTGAAAACAGTTCTCTGACTTGAGCATTGTAAACACTTATTTATGGGCTCGGTCACTCACTTTTGGTCATATAGAAAAAATAAAGTCTATTTTGTAAATCTTTGTCATACCGTCTTCCAGAAAAGAAGAATTATCTATATGAAACCACATGCTCTTTGACGAATGGCTTGTGAATCACAAGTTGTTAGTCAACGAGCATTGATTTAATGCTGTGATAGCCAGAACGCCTCTCAACTCAGACTCAAATTCAAAAAGTCTGAAAAGCCCAACCATCCCCAACTTCACAATCCAAGATAATAGCGGTGCATATAAACTGAAGTAAAGCTGTAAAACTTTTTTTTATGTTTGTGGAAAGGTTGGTGTTTTCCATGCATACCAAAAGTGACTTTCAACCTGTTAGCAATCTAAGCAGCTGCAAGGATTTTGTTGCATCACTGTATATGTGTTTGTGATCAGATTCACAATAATAATTGCCATCTATCCTTCATCGGCCTGTCGCAGAATACATATTTTTCCTTCCTGGAGTCACTGACCAGTCTTTGGACCTGTGTGAAGGAGGCTTTAGCAATTGATTTCAGAGCATAACTGAACTAGCTCCAACTAGTTGGGGAATACACATTTTTTTCTCAGTTCCGGTGGTTGCCAGATGGTTGCTGACAGGCCTTTAGGCTTGTCTGACTGAAGCCTTAAATATATTACGGAATCTTCCATTGGTTTTGATTTCAAACTTAGATTCTGTCATGCTCTTGGAGTGCTGTAATAGAGGCACTCACATAGGGATATCTCATTGATTTGCTGCCACAGTGTCAACAACATCCTTTCATCTTTAAGTGTGAAAAGTGTGCCGGCAGCTATTCTGCCTCATTAAGACAAACTGTCACCCCAAATGCAAGCTAATTAAAGTGCCAAAGCTGACAGCATTGTTTCATGTTGACATATGTGTATAAAAGAATATTATATGAACTTGCAAACCTTAACAAAAACTACATATTATTGAAATTGTACCAGGCTGACATGTCAAATGCTGAAAGTTAGATACATTTTTAAATGTTAGAAGTGCCAGTATCAGAATGGCATAATCACCACACCAGAAATATGTATTTTTTATAGTTTTGTATGATTTAGATGGTTGATGATAACTGATTTTACCCATGATTGACTAATAGAGAACTTCTTTTGATTTGGTGGCGTTTTTACTTTTTTTCTTGTTTATCCAAAAGCTAGACTACATCTTCTCAGTCTCTGCACCAAGCTTTCATTGAACGGAGTGTATAATTATGGAATCTGTTTTTGATACTACTTTATGGTGTTCATGACCTTAAAAATGCCCTAATATGTTAAATACTAAAAGTTTTTGGACATTAACATAGAAGATGGATACAGTCTATATGTTTAAATACTCCCTCTGTACAGTAATATGCACACTATATATTATTTATTATATTTATGTCAAGTTATTAGACTGATTTGCTAGAGAATACATTTAGAAAGGACTTTATTATGGTCATAGTTTCTCCAGCCCCACTGCACACAGATGCAGGCGCACACATATACACACACACATGCATAATGAACTGATTAAAAATAGCAAAACGCAAAAAAGAAAGTGTGGAAGAATTATACAAGAGGAGAGCCTCTCACCTCATTAGGCATAATTTTGCAAGATTATAGGCTGGCAGAGTTGATGATTCTATAATGAAACTGTCAAAAAGACATACTACTCTCATATACAGTATGTTGCTTCTATAGATCACTGGACTGTAATATTTTGCTTAATATAACTATATTACTTTTTTCTTTTAATTTTCAGTTGCAAAAGACAGTAACAGCATCAGTAAGAGGACACTGGACCTAGACAGGGATCTCTTCACACACTCATCAACGCAGGACACAGAGAGCGAAGTCCATTCAATCACTACCGTCTCACCAATGAACATCCCCAACCACCAGCCAGTCTTCAAGGGCCTGCTGCTTCACGAGCATCTACTTACAAGGGACTTCCAGGGGGACCAGCATTTTTTTAGGAAGGATGGCTCTGTGGCTGCATATCCCACCATGCCAGGCTCTGTGTCTGCTCCAAATGCAGCAGACCTTGTCACTCAACTTGTGCCCCATGAGGATGCTCCAGCTTTTTCAGACATTGCCTCTACTGCTACTGTGGCTGCCACATCACCGCTGACTACATTTTCCCCCACAACACCAGCACTGCTCGTGTCTATGCCTCAAAAGAAATCAAAGGAGAGGATCAGGGGGACAGGCAAGGTCGAGCCAACAACACACTCACTTACCACCCAGGTGACACCAAATAACAAAGGTTCAGGTGGTGAAAGCAGTGGAGTAGCTTCCTCGTCTTCACTAGGAAGTCAGCCTCAAAGTTTGGGTGCTTTTCCGGAAGAGGCCACCTCGGGGGAAGCTAGGGAAACTGCACTAAAAAACAAAACCAGCCCTGACCATCAGCTCCACAAGCTCACTCTGGCTTCTTCAGAGAAAGACACCACGACAATGTCCACGACCGTTACCACAACTACCACCATCACCACCATGCAAACATCAGGTAGGCAGAGTAATATTTTTTTCTTTTTCTCTGACTTTTAAGGATGTACTGTACTGAGCAGGACATTCACCCTTAAATATAACACATGTATCCCAGAGGGAAAGAAAATTAAGCATCAGATCCTCAGCAACACTCCTGTTCATTTTGCATTCTGCACACAGCTATTCATCTTTCCGACAGGGATAACGGAGTTGCTCATGTGTCAAAAACAATCTGATTTTTCCTGATGTGTCCTGCCCGCCCTTCCCACTGGCCACAGAGGGCTCAAGGCCCAGATGAGTAGTGTCAGAGAGGATCTCTGCAGAGATAGTTAGAGGGTTATAGGGCCAGGGAGACACAGGTGGGCTGTCAGAAAGATCAGTGATCCGGGAAAAAGGGAATCACTTGTCATTTTACTTTCTTCCACAGAGCCGTGTAGTCTGAATTTCACTGACCCTGAGGGTAACATTGAAATCCTGCAGCAACTCGACTCGGGAGTGGAGTGTAACTACTTGATTACTGTCTACCTGGGATATGGCATCGAGGTTCAGGTCAGTGCTAAAGGCTCTCAGTAATTATAATCCTATTAATTTGATGAACTTTTGATGAAGTGGCTGTTTGGTAAGTTTCAAAACTCCATTAAGTAGCCAACTGAGCACAGGCTAAAACCAGCCGTAGCCAAAGCACTGCGAGAAATTTGAAGTCTGAAAATGTGACATCTAATGATATTGTCAGGTTGTGTGGAGGGTAAAGTTTAGGGCCCAACTGCAGGAAGCTGGGGGCAGAAAAACCACAAGAGGTGATGGAAAAATACAAGACTGTGCCTGAGGAAAAGACAGGGGGAAAAGAACAAATGCTATGACAAACGCTAACTCTGAGGTCTGTTAAAGGGAAGACAAGACTATTTATAACTGAGGGCTGATTAGGGAATGATAGATAGAGGAGTGGTGAAGGTAATCAGGACAATCACGGAGAGACAGATAGGAAGTAAAACTAGGAAAATAAACTTTCAAAGTAAGGCAGGAAATAAGCAAAGGAGACTAATACAATGAATGCGAATACTTAACAAGAGGTCAACCTCAGAGAAAGATGAGTGGAAATAAGAAGACTCACACTAAACATGAAGAAAGATTCAAGAGAACTAAAAATTGAAACTTGAAACCAAAAATAATTAAGCCGTGAACCAAAACACTGGATTACCAAAGCTGAACTTCATATCAGGAATTGTAGACTGAAGATCACAAGAACCAAGGTTCATAATTGGATACCAATAGAATCATAAAAAAACTAAAATCCCAGTCTTTAACATATACACACAAAGATCAAAACGTCACACTCAACAATAGTACCCAAAAAAATCTTTAAAATCCCCCAAAACACACAAAACTTTTTTAAATACTGAAAGCAGCTGTCAGTGTCTGGAGAAACTAAACCAAAATACTAACTCTGCAGTCTGTTAGACCAAAACAATTAGCAGAAAAAGGCTATAATGCTCATGGGAGCTGGGAGGAAATGCATAATTGTTTGTGGGTTTGTCAGAGTGACCCAAAAAACATGTTCCATTGTTAATCTAAAAATACTGATTATAGCCATTTCAACCTGAACTGTGGTTTCGGATGCTTTATAAAATGCTTATTAAACCAGCAAAGAGCAGTGACATATTTTGGTTTAGTTTAAGCAGTAACAGTCATTTCTGGTCTTGTGTGGGTTGATAGAGATAGAAATGAAATGAATTACTGGGGTGAGTGGGTGGATGGGGACAAAAGTGACGGGGTCTGTCTCAGGTTGAATGTTTGCCTAGTAAGTCTTTTCACAAAAGGTTATAAAAATTAACTGTCAGTGTATGCGTTCCCTGGCATTTGCAATTCTTCAAACGCCTCATTTACCATTGGAGACTTTATAAAATGTGTGAGCTTTGTCTTGCTGCCTCTGGGGGGCGAAGATAAGTCTTGACAGAGTATATGTTTAAGAGTGTGCCTTTTTTTTTCTGAAAGCTTCCTCTGGGTAACTTAAGTAAATCTTGAAGCACTTATAAGCACGTACACACTTACCCGCACATGTGCATGCATACCCACATAGGCATTTGATGTATCAGCTTTTTGCTTTCACAGCTTCTCCGGTGCTTTTGGCAGAAGATTTCTTAAACCGAAAGGCTATAAAGCTAAAATATATAGACATTTTATTTTCACACACCAGTCGGGCTTGATAAAGAAATAAGATGAAGCCATGCGCTTCAAACCACCATGCAAGCAGACGCGGGCCACTTTTTCCCCTCCCTCCTGCAGACAAGCTGATAGTGATCTGATGGCAAACTTACAGACAATTGCTTGGCACGACTGAAGAGATTGAGGAAACAAGGCCCCTGTTCCTTGGGAATGCATGAAGTGACTGAAGGTGGAGAGATAGAGATTGAAATCAAGCATGTGTCATGCCATGCCTTTTCATCAGCACTGTGTGAAGCTCTTCTTCAGGGAGCCTATCCAAGATTTGGAAGGTTTTAAAAGGAAAAAAAAAGATTATCACAAAGTAGCAATGTGGAGTAGCAGTGTCCTCATACAATCATATGCAAGGAGAACAACCTTAAACCATAAAATATAACCTTAAATTGGAAATTTTTTGTTTTTGTTTTTTCACTTGTGAGTAATTTGTACAATCAAGCAGGAAAAACAATGAATGTAATCATTCCTACTTAATAGTAATTTAAAATTAAATATTTAATGTTAATATTAACTTAATAGTAAATTAATAGTAATTTGTCACATTACTCATTATATTCGTTTGTATTACCCCATAACAGGTGACCAGTGTTGGGTTGAATTACACAGTAACCAGATTACATTTGTCAGTATTAAATTCAGTAATTACATTACACTTACCATTATGTTGTTACGTGTCTTAAAAAGGTTCTTCATTTATATGCAAGCTGAGAGGATAGGAGAGACAAACATCAAACAACATGCTTTTTGTCTACCTATGCTCTTGCACTACAGTCATCTGACTTGTACGGAGCCCCTCTAATGACATGGTCCAAAAAATAAATAAATCGTGGCTATAAAATACTACTTCGTGGGCACGAAATAGTATTTTGTGGCCACGAAATACTATTTCGAGGGCACGAAATAGGTATAACGTGCGCACGAAATGCTAATTTGTGGCCACGAATTGGGTATAACGTGGCAACGAATTACGCATTTGAGGCCACGAAATAGATTACGTGCGCACATCATATTGATACAATTCCTGGACAGCTGCGTAGAGACATAAGCATAAGAGTAGGCTAAACCTATACACCTAGGACAGAGACAGTCTGACTGAGTTTTATTTT
>VUQR01010551.1:0-14831 GCA_015108515.1 Hemichromis elongatus | reverse complement strand
GTGTCCCCCCCCCCCCCCCCATTCGCCTCAAAAAGTTTTCTTTTTTTTTTAACTTTCAATTTTTAATGGGTAGATTGACTTTTTAACGCTTTTCAGCCTGACTTGACACTGCAAAGGATGCTGTAGGGGCTTCTTTAAAAAACTAGCTTCAGTATCTGAATGCGTTTGTAAATAAGAGTCCATTTTTTAATATTTATTTTGATATTATACTTTTATATGTAACAGACATCGCTTTAGGAGACATCCAGAGTGAATCAAAAGGGGGCAAAAAAGGATTTAGCTGTCCACATGTGTCTGATTATTCTTCTCATGCATCTTTGAACCTTTTTTTTTTTTCCAATCAGTACCTTAAAGGTAAAACCACTCGGTACTCAATGTCTGTGATGTCAAAATCTGCACAGAGAAAGATAGAGAAAAACAGGTTTTCTGTTAAACTGATCCATCTTTCATGTTAAGGATCATTGCTGTTGATTGCAGTTTGATCTATCACTATAACCAGGCACTATTCAGTCATTTTAAGCGGATGAATCCACAAGTTCTACAAGACATCAGCATAGCACTGAGTGGCTTGGAGTTTCTATTTCTTTTCTTTTTTCCCCCACATTCACTAGCTTGTGCCCTTATGTGAAATCATACCAAAGGGAAGGATGTCAACATGGAGTTCCACACTAAATCCCAGAGATGTCTGGGGAAGAACAGTCAACTCAAATAGCCTGAACTTTGATGCATTCCATCATCCCAGAAACTTGCATTGAAAATACAGGAGTGCTGTAGCCACACCGACGCATTCTTTGCTCACCACCTTTACCACCCACCATATTTGGCTCTCTGCAAGTTCTCACACAAATGGAAAATATATTTTCAAATGTCTATCTTTTGACACAGGGAACATGTACTTTAGCACGTATGACGAAGGCACGAGTGGAAGAAAATGCATGAGGCAATCTAAAAATAGCAGCCACACTGGAAACTGTCCACACATACAAAAGAATATGGTGAAGGGGCGACTGGTGTTTTGATTTTTATGGGCCAAAGCATAGAAATGTTTTTATTTCATTACTGTATGAGCGGGTTTTTTTTTAATCCTACTTCTTAAATAACATGCAGTAACCGTAAGCCTGTACCTACCTATTCATGCAAGAATCATCATGCTTTATGTAATCAGTCAAATGCTTTGTTGAGATATTTTACAATGTTAAAATGAGTCAGTTGGATTTCTTTAAAAATTTTACAGGGATCACTTTTTCTTCTTTTTTTTTTAACCCTAATACAAATGGCCAGGGATAGCCCCATTTGACTAACTGGTCTACTTTATTAAGGAGCAAAAGATCCATTGCTCAAAGACTGATTTTGTCAAGTGGAGGAGGCTGTGTGCAGGCAGGAATGGAGGACCCAATGTTTAGACAAACATGAACTCAAAACTCATCTTTAATGCTACACAGCAAAAGAACAGAAAACGTAACTAAACTGAAAATATAAACTAAGCAAAAACAGGCTGACAGGCAGAACACACAGCATGGTAAGATGGAGATCGCAACACAGACAAAAGAAAACACAGGGCTTTGACACAGACTGTCAAAGTAAAACAGGAAGTGACAGGAACACACATGGACACCAGACCCAGACAGACACGACACAGATGAGACTGATAGAGAACGGACATGAAAACATAAGTGAGGCAACCAGGATATGGGAAGGGACCGTAACAAAACTAAGAACTAAACATCAATAGCTGATAAATAAACTAGCAGTATAAGCAAACTACAGTACAAAACTAAGACACACAGAGATCACAAGGAAACACAAAAAGCCAAAGAACCAACAAACACAAAACTCTGAGTCGACAGCCCAGGTCACCTAACAGATTTCAGCTGATACACTCTGATCTGTCAGCATTTTAAACTGCATATGTGCGGTCAGTGACTACGGAAAGCGATGTACATGTGAGAGAATACTGAAGGACCTTGTAACAAACAAGTTATTACACTGCCACCCAATTTTATACCAATCAGAATAATTTCACTGACACAGATGTGTAAACACATAGACAAACACATACACGCATTTCCAACATAAGTATGTTAACCATATGGCTATATTCTGAAGAGCAAATAAGGGATGTGAATCATTTGAAGTTTCTTTGGTTTCCATCCATGCATCAGTTCTTTCCCATCTATCCTTATCTGCCTTCTTCATTATGGTTCCTCTCAAGAGTAATTCATTCATACAGTGTTTGCCAAAAAAAAGAGACACAAATTAAGTTACCCAACCAGCATAAACTTTTATTTGTTTTTTATATAATCACTTCATGGAGTAGTTAAACCATTGCTTTGAGCATCGTAAATACTATGATGAGATGCTTAAACAAATTGGACTTGGCTTCGTTTCACTCTCTGATCCTCTCTCCCTCTTGACTTGTCATCATGATGATCCAAAATCCTGCCAACTGACTGATGCCCAGGGCTGACCATTCAGAGCCAAAAAGTTGAAATGATATTTGACCACCATTTGAATTTCATCACAGTTGCTGTTTCAAGGTAATAATTTCCTTTCTTGCGCTTGCTTACTCATTTAGGGGACATATTTTAAAGTGCTGAAACACCTACACAGTGTCTCTTAATAGGATTGTAATCATGGAGTCCAAGGGTTTGCTGTAGGTGTCCATGCTCAGGATCATTTAGCACCATCGATTTACAATCTGCCTCAATCAAAATGCCTCACATCCAAATTTAGTTAAAAATGAAAGTAAGTAAAACTTAAATAAGGACTATTAATTGCTAGGCAAAATAATAGCATGTGTTGGTGGTGTTATTTAAATATTCAAGCGTTTGTTCTACTTTTTTATCCTTCCAGTTAGTTTCCCAGTGTCACAGAACAGCTGTTCTATGCTTATGTGTGCTAAAGTAGGCATTTATCCTATTGTTTTAGAGAAGAGAGTTATTGTGGCAGACTGTGGGTGTCATCGTCAATCACATTTCATATTGCCAAGTATTGGCATTGACGCCTTGCCCAAACAGGATAAATGATGCAAACAGAACCGTGAAATGAAAGACGAGGATGGATTGGCTAAGGCTCTATCAGTGTGGCCAAAGGGGACACACATAGTTGAACTGCCTTCACTTCTACATTCTTGTTCTTTAACCTTTTTTTATTATGTCCTCTATCCAAGGTTTTATAAAGTGAGATTTATTTTTAGTTTGCTGTTTTATATCCTCCTTTGTTTTGACAGATTCTAGCTGTTTTCTTTTTTCAATCTTGCTTTACTGCACTACTTTTACATCTGTGACTGAAGCAGTGTAACACCATTGCTATTGCATCAGCGTTTGTTGGTTCACAAAAATATTTTTACATGAAAAAAAAAGTTTTCCTGTGATAAACTGCACCTCAATAGACTGGTGACCTATTAACAGCATCTCCCCCATGACCGTGAAATGCATTAGAAAATAGATGGAAAAAGGCAGAGGCAACAGGAGCATCAAGTTTTCCACAGTGTTCGCTTTTCATAACTGTTGGTGATGTAGTACAAATGAAATCGCACTTACAAGCCTTAAAATTACATTAAAAACATGGTGTCGCTTACTTGTTTAGTAAAGCTACTTCCTCCTCACTGATCAAGTTGATATTCTATTTACAATTAAAATATGTAGATATTTACTTTATGGTTTACATGCGCAAAAGAATGAGTGTAATCGGATATCTTCTTTAGTATACAGTGTTTGTTTTTTGTTTTGTTTTGTTTTGTAGGTTTTAATTTAGGACACTGTAATCTTAATTCAGTGTTATTGTTTGCAGCTGAGATTCAGCAGTGCTTTTCTCCACTCCGATAACTACCTGCAAGTAACACCTGAACTCATTACACAGCAGCATACAGCGTTACAAAGTGATTGTGACTCTCTGTACACATCTAGTTTCTAGATTTATGAGCCTTGTTTCGGCTCGTGAAGAATGAGAATGAAATTGGACACATTTATAAAGTGAAACACAACAGATTGAAAATAATGTGTCCAAACCAGAGCATCTTTCTGTCTCTGCCTTAGATAGATGCAGACTCGGTGTACTTTGAGTAAAGAATTTCACTTGGCCGTTACGGGCGCCCTAAAATGCCTGCTTGTGGGTGAGATGACACCAGCAGCAGCTGAGACCTCCACACTAGTGATTCATTGCTTTAATCACTCCAGTTCTCCAGCGTCTTACCAGCCATGGCAGGATTTGAAACATCTGTGCCTTCCCCTAGCTCTTGCACCATTTGTCCTGTTTACAACACTATCTCTATCCTTGTAGACACGTTGATATTGGGCATATATTGTTTTGTAAAGCTGGTAAAAATACAGCACAGCCTCTGGAGGTTCAATGAGAGCTCCCTATTTACCATACATGAGATGAAGACCGTTCTTGTGCACCTCCCGAGTCATCAACTCAAAAAATCACAGGGGCTGGGAAAATAATAATAGCAATACTATTAATAATATATAAAATTATTTGTAATTACCATCAAGATCATTTGAAAAGTTATCAAGCTTACAGCTCCTTTCTGCTTGCTATATCTTCACCACACTCTGTGATGCTCTTATATCCTCACAAGACAAACTTTTATAGACCCCTGTTAATTTTGCCCTGGACTTTCTTTTTATTGCTGTATAGGTGGGAAGTGGGTAAAATCAATCACTCGTCTTCATTCGCCACCTAAAGGCAGAGACCTTATTGCTTTAGACACAATAGTGGATGAAAATGATCTATAATACACCTTTAATGTAAGTGAAGTAGGAGAATACGGCTGAATTTAAAGGAGAAACCAGTGTGACATCTAGGTACAGTGCTGTGGCCTTGTTTGGAAAGACTTATGAGACACTGGATATGTAGCAGAGTGGCTTTGAAGTTTGCACAATGTGGAGCTTGGATGCGTGTAAGACAGACCAGGCTCAACTTTGATGAAGTTCTGCCAAGAAATTTTGCCTAAGAAGTTCATTGCTTATGATCCAAATTTAGTAGGAATCTACAATTACTGTAATGATGCCTTTCTTCATTTATTTATTTATTATTTTTAAGTTTGATTTTAGCTCAAGTGTTGTCACGGTCCCTTTTAGACTACACTTTTTCTGCTCTGCTTTTTTTCTCATATCTCCTTCTGGCTGGGGTTTTTCTCACTGCTCTGCTCCTGGGGCAGAGTCGGTGTTGTTAGCTGAAGAAAACTCCTCTTTTTCCGATGCCTCACAAGATTACAAGCTTTTTTTGCTGTTGCACTCACCTGCTTCCCTCAAGACTCTCACCTTTTACCTGGAGAAATGCTGCTTCTTCTCACCTGTCTGTCCTGCCTCCTCTGCTACTTCGTCCTCACTCCTTGGACTCCTCTGGCGAGCTGTAAACTGCCCCTAACCTGAGTGGTGTTTTGAGCCAAGCACAAGCATGACTAGTTCTTACCGCCCACTTTATTAGATATACCTTGCTAATATTGGATTGGGCCCTTCTCTGCTTTCAGAGCTGCCTTAATTCATTGTGGCATAGATTCAATGAGGTGCTGGAAAAATTTGACAGCATCAGACATGCTGTAGAGTGTTTGGCTGCATATCCAAGATGCAAATTTCCTGTTTCATCATATCCCAAAGGTGCTTTGTTGAATTTAGATCAGTGAACTCATCCAACAAACTAGTTTGAGATGATGTGAAAATGGGCACACCGTGGCCATAAAGCGATGGACTTTCTTTTTCTTTCTTTCGTGTTTGTTTACATCAAATTATGACCTCATTATCTAAAAGTAACAGCAGGAATCAGGACTTATTAGACCAAGGTGAATCTATGTGAATTATCACCTTAGTTTCCTGTTTTCAGGAATAGCACCTGGTATGGTCTTCTGCTGCTTAATGCTCTGCATTCAGAGATGTTCCCCTTAATACCGCGACTCCAAAAGATGTTTATTTGACTTAATGTTGCCTTCTTATCAGCTTGAAACAGTCAGCCCATTCTCCTCTGATCTCTGACATCAGCATGGAATTTCCTCCTGTCACTCTGGATGTTTTCTCTTTTCCTCTCATTTCCTGTAAACCCTAAAAGGTTTTGTGAGAAAATCACAATCAGAACTCATCAGTTTCTGAAGTAAAAAGATAATTACTAGTGGACAGAGCAAAATGAAAACATGTGTGCTTTTATAACTGCAAACTAACAGTACCAACAGCAGTTACTTCTGTCAAAATATGTATGCACTGAATGTAAGCAGCACAGTGTTTTGTGAGTCAGAACAACATTTCTTTCAGGATCACAATGCAAGAATCTGCTTTTTTCTGTCTCCTGGAAGATGCTTGTGGGATCTCGTTGTCACTTTTGTATATTCCATCAGCGCCTCGCTGTCTCCAAATGGTACTGGAAGTCTGTCAGTCACACTGTCAGTATTAGGACCCTCAGTGCCCCCTGCAGCCCTTTGCCCTTTAGCGTTAATGCTACAGTCTGATGACTTCTCCTTTCTGTGTGAGAAATGCTGGCTGTCAGAACAGCCTGCTCAACAATAGTGTTGGTATTTACACACAAATATATGCACATACAGTTTTACTGTATGTAGCTAAAGTTAATAGATATAATAGATCAGTGGTCCCCAACCCCCGGCAATGGACCAGTACGGTCCGTGAGTTGTTTGGTAGTGGGCCGTGAGAGTTGAGGTTCGGGTGCGAAACTTATGATTTTCAGGGTTTTTTGTTGGTTTTTGGTTTTTATCATTAATATTTTTATTTTTATTGTTAATTCAGCTTACCTTTGTCTTTTCCTGTGTGTTATGAATAAACTTTCTTTTTTTTGTGCTGGTACTGGTTTTATTTTGTTTTATTTATCTGCGACACCTTAAAGGCCGGTCGGATATATATAAACTGGTCCGTGGCGCAAAAAAGGTTGGAGACCGCTGTAATAGATGACTCACAGTAAGTGTGTGGGCCACTATTAGTCTGTCATGTTAAGTGAAGTCATGTGTGCCACTTCAATTACATTTAAAATCAGTGTTTACACTAACTGTTTCATGCATGTGGGTATGTTGGATTTACTTTATGATCCTTCTACTGATGCCACATGTGAACAGTATATTTTACTTAAGGGCTTTCTCTGCACAGAAAGTACCAGTATGAACCTTTAATCGTGTGCATTTAAAGCTGAAAGTAGGCTCAAAACCACTTACACCAATACCTCCTTCAACACAAGTGCTCTTCATCTTTATCAGGCTCCCCAGAGAACATCAGATAATCGTGTTTTCCAAGACTTTTAACACTTTGTTTTATGTCATATTACCGATGCAACATATCACTTTCTAAAAGTGGATGAAATTACATTTTGTGTATTTTGGCTTTATTAGGGCTGTTTTCAAAGAAGTTGCTTCTGTTATCGACTCCCATGTTATCTTACAGCGACAGCAAATGGTCAGCCTCTGCACTGAGGAGACAGCTCTGTGATGGCTGCCTGTTGACCGCATGTGTAAATTTATGTGCATTTCTGTGTCTGTGTGTGTATATGTGTGTGGGTGTGTGTGAGTGTCAAACTACACAGGAGAAAGAAGTCAATCTCAGATGTAATGAAAATGCAAATTGTGTCTCTTGTGTCGACCTGCGCTGTCAGTCAGCATCACAATGCTCCATCGCTTTTCACCCTCTCACAAAACGGTCTACAGTCAATCGCTGCACTAAGCCATTTCCATCATTCATTACAGATAAATCAATCTCCCTTATTGTTATGTTCTCTCTGTATGTCCATTCCCTATTCCTCCATCGATTTTTGCCATCCGTCGATTTCTCTGAACTGTTTCGTCTTTATACGTCTTTTCAGCAGTTTCTCTCTATTCTACTCAGAGTGAAGCTGCTTTTAATTGGTTTAAAAAAATTGGGGGAAAAAACACAAACGACAAAGCTATAGGTGAATGAGATTATTTATGGATTAGTATTTAAGTCTAAGTTCTGTATGCAATTACTGCTCAGAGATAATTAATTGTCTTTTGTTTGTTTTGTTGCGGGTCTGGACTCCTATTAGCCTTCCTTTGTTTTGGAAGCAGCAGCAGAAGTGCAACTAAAAAAAAAAGTGCCTGAATAAGTGAATGGGTGTTTTTTTTTCAGTGCTCGGCCTTGCTCGGTTCTTGTCTTTTTTCTGCTCCTGTTCCCGTATCTCCCGCGGAGTTGAAACAAATCAATTCTGTTGCAAAACTGCGATCTGTATTATTCAAGAGTAATTTTAAAATTTAGTGGAGAGTAGCTCGCCAGGCTGTCTTACTAAAAAGCCAAGGATTTCTGCTGCAAAATTTAACAACAGAATTTGACGCCTGTACTATGTCTTCTGTATTGATTAATCAACAGGTATGAATTCTGTGAGGGGTGAAAAATATCCTGATAAACAAAAAAGGTTAGGATTAAAAGTTTTTAGTTTTTTTTTGTTTGTTTGTTTGTTTTTTATT
Organism: Hemichromis elongatus; assembly: GCA_015108515.1. Classification (NCBI taxonomy): domain Eukaryota; kingdom Metazoa; phylum Chordata; class Actinopteri; order Cichliformes; family Cichlidae; genus Hemichromis; species Hemichromis elongatus. Next base: position 6,418 of record VUQR01010551.1, on the reverse strand, counting down.
TTAACTTAAAACTTTATAATCATGTTTTAATCTAGCAGAAATTTGTTTAATTTCAGAATAGCCCAAAAAAGGCTAGAAATACAAACAAATAATTGTTATTCCAAAGAAATCATGAGATTTTGACAAAATATGTACAGGGTGTTGATAATGTAGCTCACACTGTCATCGTGACGCGTGGCCTTGGGTCTTCACAGCTCTTGGGGGTCTCAGGACAGACCTCTGTTCTTCTTTCTTCTCTTGTCTAACTTTGTTACACTATGAATATATAAATATAATTAAAAGATATTAGGTAAAAACAGAGAAGCCTATAGAGAGTTTATAGAGCTCTTCTTGGCAAAGCAAATATGTTTGGCATGAAACACCAAGATGGTTACAGCCAAAAATGATTCAAGTCCTCACTAATCAGTGAGTGTGTTCACAGTGACTTTCTCTATCTTTAATATACAAGAGAACAGACTCCTTTAGAAAGCATTGGAGCAGTGTGTGTGGGTAATCGTATGCAGCCACACACCTTTCCTAATTTCTGAGGGAAACGGTTGCTGAATGTGTTACTGTCACTGTGATGGAGAAACCACGTGTCTGCTGTTTGGTGCTGAAGTAAAGTAACTTCAAGTTTTAAGAGCTTTAGGGCTTCAAGTTGCAGCTGAAGAGCACGAGAAATAAAAGTTTATTCAAAATATGAGCTCAAAGACACTATGTCACCTCTTAGCGCTAACGGTAACTACAGAGTTGGGTGGTCTAATTATCTGTGGGTGTATAGGTTGTATATAAAGATGAAGTTAGCCATCGTGGCATCGCCCTAAGTTTAGATTTTTGCAATATGGCCAAAATCCAGTTTTTGAGGCCAGACGTGATACGGAGTATGATGAATGACAACTGAGTGGCTGCGCTGCAATCACTAAAAGCAGAAGCAGACCAACTTTTTCTTAATGATTTACTGAGCATTGTTTACTGAGCATTGTGGCCTCCACTAGTAGCAGTCACTAATTAGCCAACTGGTAGCCTTTTGTGCTTTCTTGCTGATTAGTCTCATTTTCCTTTTACCATGCCAGATGGGTGCTTTCATTTTCACCAAAGGCCAACCAAGTCATACAGCAATTCCACACATCACAGTAAAACGCTACCCAAATGCCACACACATAGTGACAGATAATAAAGCAAAACAACCTATATATAACTTTTAAAAGATGAGGTTTTAGAAATTTGGTTCTATCCGGTCTGCAACCAAGATATAAGATCTCTAAGACAAACAGGCAAGCATTGAGACATGTGCTGGTTTCCTTTTTCTTTAAGGCCATGCAGGCGCTGATGGCCACTGCAGGAGTCTGCCTTTTATTGCGGATAAAACCACTTATGTTGACCTTGTTTAGTTGATTGTGGTCAAAAGAACCCACATACTGCATGTGATTCAGGAAAGTTACTTATTGAGCTATTTGCAGGCATTGTTCTGATAAAAGTATTTCACGTCTTGGGGTATTATTTTGCTTAGATGTTGCCTTCGCTACCTACCTTTTTTTGCCAACAATATTACTTCTTGTTGTTTCTCCTCACCACCATAGAAAATGAAATTAGACTAGCAGGCACAGTGCTTGACACTGATATGTGATTTGTCTACGTGATCAGAGTTTAGAGCCTGTTGTCCTCGTCTCAACTTGTCTTGAGACAGCAACTTTCTTTTATAATGACCTGCATGAATCACTTGGTTAAAATCACATTTTGTCGAGCTGACCGGTCTCACACTTTGTTCCAGCATGATGCATTTAGAAATGAGGAAGTAGCTTTGACCTTTGTTGGCTCCAGAAACAGAAAATCAATTTAATACAGCTGTCCTGATAAACAGCTTCTTGATTAGCTCGCAAAGCAGGATAACAGCTTGTAACATAATTTCACTTACACCACCATTTGGAGATTATTTCCTAATTCATTTGTCATTACAACCAGCGTGAAAATCATACATATTTTCAGTATTTAAATAATTTGACAAAGAGCTTGGTATTAACTCCAAAATAAAATAAAAAATCCACAGAACGTTCTGTAGGAAATTTCATATTTATAATAACAAAAGCATATATTTGCTTTAAACTCTAACAGAGTAATTGAGACTGAGTGCCACACTGTCATACATAAGACTGTTGAGTGTTAATTAATTTTATAATCATCCATCTGATTGCTTTGCTCTTTTATCTGTGCTCGTCAGATTCTCCGATTTGTTTTGTATGATTTATTCAGATTTAGATAAGACAAGTTGTGAAAGTCATGCTTAGGATAATCCCATTTACTGTGGAATTCCTAAACTTGCACATATGACACGATTATCAGTACCAGTCGATCAGTGCAGACACGCCTCTCTGATTTGAACAATGCCATGCACAAGCATGACGCTGATATATACATTAGGTACACCATGCTAATACCTCCTTGGACCCCATTTTCTTTCAGAACTGCCTTTATTCTTTGTGGCACAGATTTAAAAAGGTCCCAGAAACATTCCTTAAACATTTTTGAAACAATAGCCTCGTACATTTGTTACAGATCTGTTGACTGTTCATCCATAATGCAAATCTCTTGTTTCACCTTATCCCAAAGGTGGTTACTGGATTGAGATCTGAAGCTTTTTGAGTACACTAGATTCTTTGCAATGTTTGAGAAACCAGTTTGAGTTTCTTGTGTTATCCTACTGGAAGCAGCTGTCACTCTGCATAGACACGGTCAGCAATAATACTCAGGTGTGACATGCAAACAAAGCTCAGTTAGGGCAGGATAGATCTATGTGGTTTACACCATTAATACACCAAACTCTGGCTCTACTATCCAAATGTTATAGAAATTTACAGTCATCGGACCAGGCAACATTTTTCTGGTCTTCTATTGCTTTATTTTGTTTAGGCTCTATTGAATTTTAACCTCAGTTTCCTGTTTGTAGTTGATAGGAAGTGTGCCGGATGTGCTCATCTGCTGCTGTAGCCCACCTCCTTCATGGCATGATGTGTTCTGCATTCAGAGATATGTATCTGCATAATTTGGTTGTTTGTGGTTATATGGGTTACTTGTCCCTTCCTATCAACTAAAACCAGTCTGGACATACTCCTCTGACTCCCACTCACTGGATATTTTCTCTTCTTTGGATCATTCTCTGTAAACCCTAGAGACGATTGTGTGGGAAAATCCCAGTAGATCAGCAGTTTCTGAAACACCATGTCAAATTCAATGTTACTTAAATCATCTCTCTTTCGCTCTCTTTCATATTCTGATGCTTGGTTTTGAACTCCAACAGGTCATCTCAGGTGTGTCTACATGCCTCAATGAATTGAGTTGCACTTTATTTTAATGACTATTTGAAAATCCATACCTATTATAGTGGCCAGCACAGTGATCATGTTCCTAAGAAGGCCAGTAAACCAAATTTTACAGCTCTGCTAATATTTCATCTTCTATCTATCAGCCAGCATCTATTAAAGCATCTCATTTGATCCTTTGTTCAATTGTTGACGGTGGTTTTTAGATGTGAAATAGCTCATATTTATAAAACAATATGCTATCTACATCATATGTTCCCTTATGCAAGAGAATATATTAAAATCCAGTCTGACTATTAACTCTGATGTGCTGAAATGATCTTTGTAAAAAAAAAGTTAAACATTTTTGTGTATGTTGTGTATAGCGACCAGTAACAAACACACACAATGAGAGCTTGTGTCTGAGACTGAGGTTTACAGTTTTATTTTCAAAGTCATTGCTCCCCCTTGCTAAGAGAGTTGGTTGAGGCAGAAATCTGATAACAACTTTTGTGGGGAAGATGAAAGATGTTCGTGTGAAACAGCTGAAACAAATGCCCCTGTATGCTCTGCTCGCTTTGTCCCTGTGTGCTGATAGATGGAAAGTGTTCTCCTTCCAGTTTAGTCATCCCTCTCACAAGAAAATGTGTTAAGCATACCATATGTAACAAATGCTCTCTCTTCATCTTTATTTCATGCACTCTGTTCCTGTTTTTGAGTGTGTTTGTGTGTTAGGGTCCTGCAACTCCCTTTCAATTCTGCAAAGGTTATTATTTATATTCAGCTTATTCTATGAAGTACTGTGAAGATTTCTATGCTTTCTCGCACATGTGTTTCTACTTGTGTTTTAATTACACGTTATTTCTCATTTGTTACAATTTTTATGAGATGGCTTTTGCAGTGATTTTAATTAAAGTACACTGTGTTTATACACACCACCATCAGGCCAGGGTCTTTCTGTGTGGAGTTTGCATGTTCTCCCCGTGTTTGCGTGGGTTCTCTCCGGGTACTCTGGCTTCCTCCCACAGTCCAAAGACATGCATTTTGTGGGGATAGGTTAATTGATTCCATTCCAAATTGCCCATAGGTGTGAATGTGGGAGTGAATGTGAGAGCGAGTGGTTGTCTGTCTCTATGTGTTAGCCCTGCGACAAACTGGCGACCTGTCCAGGGTGTACCCTACCTCTCGCCCTATGACAGCTGGGATAGGCTCCAGCACCCCCCACGACCCTGAAAAGGATAAACGGAAGCGAATAGATGGATAGATGGATGGATGTGTTTATACATTGGAACAGTTCAGTACATGCAAGAGTGTTTTTAAATCCCCAATGTCATCAGTGAGCTAAGTGTAATTCATAAACTATAAACAAGAAAAAGGAAATACAGAAAGAAAGTCCACAGTACCAAGACTGTGTGGAAAACATGGGATAATAAACTCACTGAATGTCAGGACTATGTTCTGTTTATATTGCAAATTGCCACCTTCTTCTGCAGCTGCGGTGGCTTTACATCTGCACCTGGTTTTATCGGTGTCAGGCGATGTTCTGTTGTAGAAAACTCATTAACAGTAGGGATAAGTACTACTAGGGGGAGTTAAAGTGCAGCCATTAAACGTGTAATATTTTCTATGTCATATGTTTAAATCAACATTCTGATTTTCTTTTCTTTTCTTTTTCTACATGAACACTTTTTAATGTAATTTTTCTTCTTGATACCACCACAATTCAATTTGTACAATCGAGGCGTAACTGCAGTGCAGGCTTTAAGCTATCAAACTAACATCATTTTACATACAAGGATCTTTTTTAATACATGAATGAAAATGCATTGCAGTTAATGAAGTCTAGAATCCATGATCATCACCAAATACTGTGTTTCCTTCCTTGCAATGCTCTGTCAGGCCTTTACTGCAGCCACCTTCAGTTTCTGCGTCTTTGTTTGAGTCATAGCAGAGATTCAAACACTTCAGAATTCATCCTGATACGTCTATCAGCAGTCACATCATCAGTAAACAAATGTTAATTTTAACTTGCTGTAAACATTAAAGTTAAATTCATTGTAGACTTTGTCAATGGTGTGCCTACCTCCTCCTGTTGTTGGCTTGGATAGATGTTGTGAAGTTGTTTTTCTTAACCACAGGAATACTTGGTACTTCTGTTATTCATGTCTTCTATAGTGTTTCTGGTGTGTTGGTGTCACTGAATCAATGCAAGAATGTATCAGATTTGTGTCACTTTCCAAAACCGTATGGTTCTTACTGCATACACTTTTGGGAGGTGGCACTAATTTTAAACATTACATTTGAAATAATGAGGTCAGCAGACGCACAAGTAATCCCAGTGAGCCAAAAGTTCAGGCTTTAGACTGCTCTGAGCACCAGGTTTCTGACAAGTTTTATTACTCTTAAATCTGTGTCATGTAGAAAATTTTTTTTCAGACCATGAACAGCCAAAAGGCAGCATGTTTGTTTGTTCAAACCACTTCCTAAGGGGCTCTTGTGAAAAAAAAAAAAACCTATGTGAAGCTAGATGTTCAACCAAACTAATGCTAAGAGAAAGCTACTTTATAAGGGGAGATGTGGAGGAGTCAGACCCACAAGCTGTAAACATATCACTGAAATACTTTTCTGGTAGGGAAAAATGGACAGCATGAAATTTGACTGCAGCTTTAGTGAAGACCATGGGTGTGATTATAATGTAGCCGAGCTGCTTTTTGTAATTCTTCTATCATTTGCTAGCTTTGTGTATAACAAATCATAGCCCAGGGAGATAGTATACAGACACTTAGAATCAGCAGGATAACATTTTACTACTTTACCTGTGGTATTAGCAGACATTTTCATTTTCATAGGCTATGTAAGGGTAGTTGCCTCACATCACCTCATATTCTACCAGGGACATGTATTTAGACGCTGTTTGATACAGCTTCCTACTGAAGAATTAAGTCTACTGTTATGTCCCAAGGTGTGCAGGTATTCAGTGTAATATTTCCACTGCTGTTATGTTTGTTCCTGTAAAAGATGCCATGTTTATATTCAAGAATGAGAAATGCTAGAACCAGTAGTAGAACTAAATGACAGTGGGTGAACAAAGTCAAGGCTAATTATCAGAACATTTCGGGGGGGGGGGGGGGGGGTGAAACATG
>VUQR01010549.1:0-31966 GCA_015108515.1 Hemichromis elongatus | reverse complement strand
CCAGCCGACTTTGTGTGCATGCTCAGTGTCGGTGTTTTCACCTTGTGTGCAAGTATGTTTGAAAGTTTGTGTGTGTTTGATGGATATATTAGAATAAAATGAATGCCCTTTACACACCAACACACCACCTCAAATCACAATAAGACAAGAGCACAGTACACAAAATAATAAAAGCTAGGACACTGCCAAAGAGCAATAGCCACTGAAATTTTAAAAGCAGACAGTGAGTAGAGGTGAGCTGCTATCTCCAATAGTCACCTTGTTTGTCATGCTGGTGTTGAGACGCACAGTAAGGCTTTTATAGATAATCATTGTTAAGATTTTTCCAGCAAAATTGACTACAGGGATCTCTATTTTTTTTTTTTTCATTTAATAATCAGCCAGTGTTTTGCAGCATGTAGACATTTGGAAACACGCAGTGATACTTGGTTTGACCTAGACTGTGACCATAGAGATAATCAAACCGATCTTTAGTTATTTCAAATATGAGACAATCTCAAGCCCAGTTTAATTCTCTGACCACTGTCTCTTAGTTCAAAGTTTGAACACACACACAAAAAATGTTTGTGGTTGCTTGTTTTTAGTATTGCTTTATTTGCTTTACCGCTGCTTTTTTATCTTCATGAGCAGTTTTTGTATTGGCAAGGTCGGTGTATTTTGTTTCTTTGTGTGCTTCAGTGCGAGTCAAGATTATGATGAATTTGAAGTGAAAGTGGGGGCGTCACGGCTTCTTTAAGAGGAGAAGAAGCGGTTTATGTGTCAGTTATGTTTGTATAATAAAGAGCATGATATTGTTGCAGTTTGGCAGAAAGACTTTGGTACTTTTTGTTTTTTTGTGAATTCCTCTCACCAGTCGTGTTCCCTTTTTTGGAAGATGGGGATAGAAATAAAAATGCTTTCAGTCTATTATATGATTTACAGTTTGTGTGTAATCTCGAAAATCCAGATGGATCGTGGATTCTTCAAATAAATCATGACGTGCATGCTGAAGGATGGTTGTTACAGTTGCCGGTCCAGTGTCTTTTATCAAAGGATGACGGTTTGGTGTGAATGTTACTCTTAAAAATCCTCTGTTTTGTTTTTTTTATGCTGTATTTTCTGTTCAAAACTGAGCTGCAGACAAACACTATTATGTTCAGCCATGAGTTATCCCTAGAAATATTACTGACAGCAGAGTGCGTGGCACAAAGGTGGATGTTTTACAAAAGCGCACTGCAGAAGTCTCAGGAAATAAAAGTGACATCACTTGCCTTGGTTTAGTTTTGTACTGAAAAATAACGATGCAAAGATCCCAGGAGTTAACAGGAGTTAAATGGTTACCTTTATCCCAAAAACATTACCTCAAATCAGCAGTGTCTCTTAATCTGCAAGGGTCACTTCCAGATCTAAGCACAGTTACTTTAACGTGTTGGTGTTCACAGAGGAAAAAAAAAAGTGGCATATTCTTTTCATTTGACTATTATTCACATTTGTATCTTGTATCTGCAGTTTCTTTACTTAACTTCAAATATGAACCTTTGTATATATTTACACCTTTTTAACTGCTGTTTGTAAAGAGATGACCTAAACAGTTTAATGTAGTTTTTTTTTTTTTAATACCAATTTCATTTTCAAAATTACATGAAAGATGTAGTGTTTCAATGATTGTGCATTTTGGGCACATCTATGGAAATGGATTTATAAAATATTGTGTTGAGTAAAGAAGTATTTTGGGTCAGCGATTAAATGCATTCAACATAAAAGTAACTGATCTTATTTTCAGGTATATGCATAACATTACCTTCTCAGCTACTTTTAACTGTGAACTAAAAGAGCTTATATGAGTTTATATGTTAACAAGAGCCATTAGTTCATGGATTTTGCATTTTGAAGCCTCCATTTTGGCCACAGCCATGTTATATTTTTAAAGTCGGAAGTGACTCCCTAAACTCTACAGCTACAATCCACAGACAAACATAGGCTACTTGCTAATTACGTTAATAAAATACAAGGATTTCTCTCCACAAGACTGAAGCGCAAACATCTGGGACATATTATTTGTCAGTTTATTTAAATAAAAATTTTGAGACACAGCTCAGAACTGTTTCCAGGATATTTTTGGAAGTCTCACAGCCAGTTAAAGAGGTTTGTAGGAAATCAAAAAATTCTATCAGCAATAGAAAAAAAATAACGAAAAAAAGCTGAAAAAGGAGAATTCAGTGAGTTTGAATGACTTCTAAAGTCCACAGACGTCCAGCCTTTATATAAACTTGCATACAATAATAAAGCGGCTGCGCTCAATCACAAGATTTAAGGATAAGGTAATGGAGCTAATAAAATATAATGGTAAATACTTTTAATTTATACGGAGTGTTAAAGTTGAATAACACTGCATCATAAAACTTTGTTTCCAGTTTGCGAAATAGTGTGAGGTGCATAAGAGGGAATCCATGTTTGCCATGATGTAACTAGGAAAACAAAACCGTTTTTTTTACAAACATAATGATCTCCTTATGGTTGCATTAACATGACAATACAATTTCAGTAGGGGCCACTGCCACCCCAGGCCCTCCTTTAGCTCTGCCTGTGGAGAGACACATAACGGACTAAAATGGACACAAGTTTATATCTTTTCCTAAACTCAATTTCCAAAGAGTGAGTACTAAAAAACAAACAAACAAACAACAAATAAATACAAATACATAAAGCTTTTATAGATAATGGTATTATTTATAAAGAGCAAACATTTCTGTACCTGTCTGCAAACATGGACATTTCATTGTTGAAGTTAGGCATTTTGACATGGGAGTCTGTGGAAATGTGGTGCACTTTTGGAGCCAGCCTCAAGTGACAATACCAGGTTCTGCATTTTTTCCCCTACTATTGTGTTGGTGTTTAATTTTAAATACAGAATATGCTGCTTTTTAAAAAATGTACAACAAAGACCAGCTCTCACATCTCCCCTACAGCTAAAATCAAGAATTTTGCATACCCTAAAAATGCAAAAGTAAAAGATTTCTAATTATTTAAAACAAGAAGAGAAGAAACTGCCATCCAAGTGTACTAAACAAAAGTAAAGGTAAAAATAATAAATTGAATTACCATATGAAAATATACCTGTATGTGCATAGTGTGAAGATACAGTATTTGTAAATGTTAACACAACAGCCCAAATGTTACAGTTTATAATCCAAGGCCATATTTATTATGTAAACAACAAATATCTGTGAGAAATCTTCAGCACCGTATTACAGGTGATTTCAGATTTCTGCTATGTAGCAGAGCTCCACCTCAATATTTAATCTGAAGCTTTAGGTGACGTTTGGGCAGAGAAAGTTGAGGGAAACCCCAGAGTTGAGATCTTTTCTGTCTGATAACTTCTCTCCCAGTGTTTCCTTCCTTATCTATCCCTTTTCTGTCTCTGTATTGAGACACCATCACTCGTAGATCAGCACAAAAAATCTGCATCCAATGCAAAAACTGTGAAAAAGCCAGTTCGGTCACTTTGACAGATACAAATGTAGGCTCAGTGGTTTCTATATGTGTTTGTTTCAACTGTAAACTGATACGAACAGGCTTTCATCATCTGCAGGTGTTCTTATTCAGCCTTTTGTTTGTGTACAAGTAGATGTAATGTAGGTGTTGTAAAAAAGAATAACATCTACAAAGTTCACAAAGAAAAAAGGAAGAGCTGCTGATCCCACGAGGCCAGATATTTTTGCCATGCCCTCATGAAGACTTTTGTGTCAGTTCACTCTGGTCTGGTTTTTGCTAAAACGCTTAAAGAACAAACCTAAAAATATAATTTCACAAATAATATCTATATCTATCTTTTAAAATAAAATTGAACAATGTTGAGCAGCAGTCCTCACGAATGACACCTTTGAACTTGCATGGGCTTGTACCTTCATACTGAAACCATGTAGTTGTTTCTTTCACTAAGCTGAAGCACTTAATTTTTTAAACTTTCTCATACCAGCATTTCTGCTAACTAATTACTTTTGGTAGGATTCATGGCAAAGATGCAAAGGGATGATGGTTTGACAGCTGAACGGGTCATGTCATTCATGAGAAACTGCCAGTCGAGCAACCTAAATGTTTCAGATCATCAAATTTTATGTTAGAAAAAAATTTAGGTTCTTCTTTGCAGACTTGTTCTAATTCAGCCACATTGGAGGGTTTGCCAGCATAAACGGCCAGTTTAAGGTCACACCAAAGCACCTCAGTTGGATTTAAATCCACACTTCAAAACCTTCATTTTTTTTCAGAGTCATGCAGAGTTTGACTTGCTGGTGTGTTTTGGATCATTGTCAACATCTCTCCACAGAGATGACAGTTATAGCTGCCAGACAAAAGGAAAAGAAAAGAGCAAAGACGAGGTTTGTGGAGGTGATGAGAGATGGCGACGTGTGCGACAGAGGAAGTGTTGGAAATGGATGATCTGCTGAGGTAACCCCAAACAGTAGCGGCTGGATGAAGGTTAGTGTTGGCCTTGCACATGATTGCTTGTCAGACCAGGATATTACAACATTTCCGTTGCATTTTGCTCATATTATGAAAGTTTATTTCACACAGCAAGAAATAAATGGGCACATTGACAAGAAAATAATTTACAAGGCTAAAACAAGTAATCAGAGGCTACTTAGTCTATCTTTTAAATATTTTCTTGTGCAGAAATCACTGTGGACCATTTAAGAAAAGTGCTGAAGTGATTAAACATCATATATAACATTGCCCTGAATTCACATTTAAAAGTCACACGGTACCTAATCTGAGATATTGTACACATATGGTGACTACCTACTCCATGACGCCAGTCTGATGACTTCATTTCTAATTGACAAAAACATAATCAGAGCCATGAGCACTGTGCCCATGGCTCTGAAATTACTATAATTCAATATACTGTCTGTGGTCTGGGCACCATAAGAACAGTAAATGGTCTGCCAGTCATCAAATGTCATAATACATCACATTTAATACAGCCAGATTGCTGACACATCCACAGGGCATGTCTTGGTCCTTAAAGACACTGGAAAGTAGACATATTGACACTATTATGCAATATCTTAAAATGATTTTGTACACAGAATAGAATTTAAGAATATTAACACAAATGTTCCTTTCCTTATACAGTTTATCTTCTTGCAGCTCTTTCCTTTCACGTGCCTTTGCAAAATGAAGCTATTCTCCTACAGCAATCATGATATTAATCCCCACTTTGTTTCAGTCTCTTATTTTACCCCTTACTGGGGTCAGAAATTGCTGAAGATCTCTTGTTTCTTGCTCCAGTCCATAGGGGGTGCCTTCTTCCTGTTGCGGCTGGCGAGGACCTTTTGCTTAGCCTCGGCAGCTGTTGGGCTAAGACGCAGACCACCGTCCATGAAAGGGTCTGGAACGTGACTATCATCCTCATCAGGGATCTACAGTACATACAAACACACTTCCTTTAATTACACAATCATTTTCTGATCATATTGTTGATCTTGCACATCATTTCTGTGCAGATTCCGATTCATACAGGTTATGGTAGTCTTAGGAGCTTGAAAAGTAGGCAACTGTACCTAAAAAACAAAAGGTGAGAGTCCCAGGTATTTAAACTCAAGTGGGCATTGTCCCTTAGGATGTGATTGTTGACCCACTAGTAATCATGTAAGCCAAGATGTGCAAAAGGTGTGGGTGATTACCACCAAAGGTTTTAGTTGAAACCAATGTGAGGCCTCTTAGGTCACCAGATGCAAGGTGTGGATCAGGTGTGAGTAGGGGTTGAGGCGCCTGAAGAGGGATCTCATAAGTGCATTATAGGTGCCTGAGAGGTGGTGTCATAAGCCACGCCCTCTGTTCAAAGATGGTTGTTCACAGTGGACATAGAGGGCCTCCTTTACTCCTTTTTCAAACCATCTGCCTTCTTGCTCCAAAATGTAAACATTGGTATCCTCAAAAGAGTGAGCTTTTACTTTAGGTGTAAATGTACAAACATGACGCAACTGTACATCTGCACGTAATAGATTAAGATCACTCCTGGGAGAATCACCTCCACCTGGGTTTAAATACCTGAGACTTGCCACCTGTTGGTTTTATAACTGAAAAAGCTGAGAGGTGAGACATCTTCAAAAAACTTAAATGAAGTCCAGTCTCCTTCTTTTCTAGTCCTAGTTTTGTAAATTATTCCCCTCTCACCTGAAAGCTCATGTCTGAGCTGCTGATCTCTGACTGAGTGGTGGAACTTCTGGAGGACTGGGACGCTGAGCTGCCGTTGGTACGGGACTTGGGAGACAGTTTTGTAATCGGGGAGTTTGTCATGGTGACATTTATTATTGGTGGATCTCTGGCAGAGAATTCAGTGGTTGGAGAAGGCGTAGGTGGCTCACTCTCGGGGGCTGGGTCATCCACGCACACCTCTGTTAAAACAAAAACAACAATAAGTATTTCCTTTCAAGAACAAAACTGTGTCTATTCGCACAAGTACTATTTAACCTTTAATGTGGGTGATAGTCGGTATGATTTCCAGTCTGTTAAAGAGCTCATCTGTCTCCTGGTCCACCACTAGGAGGCATACTTCATCCCCTGCTGCTCTGATGAGCCCTACGACTTCTGAGTGCCTCAGGCCCTGTGTGGTCACTCCATTCACCTGAGACAGAAAACAAAAACAGAACAGCATTGGAGACAAAAGCAGGTGAGTGAAGATGAAGAAAACAGGACAAGTAAAGAGCCTAAAGGCATGAGACAGGACAAAGATTAGGGAGTGGCTTTAAAACTACGTGACAAGCCAGAGGTATGAAAAGATCAAATCCAGAATGATTTGCATGAATTCCCTTCCTGCCTGCTCACACTTCCTTTACCCAACACGAACTAAAAATCTGTTATTGATTATCCTGAGAGATTTCCCTTTCTTTCTGCCCGTAAAAAAACACAGCTCTCCCACACAGACTGACAGGAACTGCTGTTTTTAGTCCCAAATTAACGACAAATAAATGAAGTCTTCCAATAATCACCAGGTATTTTAAAAAAATGACTGCATTTTAGTTTACCTCCAATATTCTGTCTCCAGGACGCATGCCTGAACTCTCAGCTGGTGAGTCGGGATCCACGGCACGTACAAACTGTCCACGCTTTTTCTTATCGCTGTGCAGATTAAAGCCATAGCCTTGCTGTCCCTTTACCATGAGACACAGACGAGGAAGGAGCTCAACGGCTGGCTCTGGTGACGGCTCGACCTGCAGCTATAACAGAATGAAAGAGAAAAGCAAAGACTAGGATGTTATAAGTAATGTTTAAATGTTTTCGATAGCGATGGAGAAGTTACACTGACCACAACATTCGCCTATAACTTTAAACTAATGAGAGGTGAGGTCAACCAAATGAAATCTATTTCCCGTGAGGTTGTGTGTATGTGTCTATATTAATACAGTATAATCCTTAACATTTAACTCAATAATGTTTGATATACTGATGTCTATTTATAAGGATAAGGCTTAACATTTAATAATGTTGTAATGTAATGTTGTTTTAAAAGAAGAGAAAGAAGAGAAGAAATGAGCTCTACTATGAAGCAAAAATACTAAGGAGCCGTATTTTGGATACCTTCTCTTTATGACATCATACAGAGCCAAGAGTGAGAAAAAAAACAGCCTACTTTTGTCAGTCAGAAACCTGAGACTTTGGCTCATATGGGCCACTTAGACATATGCTGATGACACTGTATAATACTTTGTCCATGTTTAACATGACACAAGCATAACAGGTACCATCTAAAATGCACAAAGAAACATTGATGATGAACCTTTGATTAAATACATGAATGCAGATTTGATGTAATAGACTTAAGGAGTTTATAATCATGTGATTATAATGTCAGCATAGTTTACTCTGATATGAAGTATACTGTAAAGACACTGTATTTTATGGTAAATTATGTGATAAGGACTATACAATATAAGGTTCATAAAGATGTGATCACAGGTCTTTGACCTTCCACCTTATAAACTGCTGACTCTCAGTTTACAATTAGCCACAGCATTAAAAACTACTTTCTGAGGTGGGTTTAGTATTTAATTTAAAAGAACATACTAGTGTCCTGTCAGAGTTAACTGTGTGAAGAACGTATTATTCTTTACATATAATATGTAAAGTTTCAGACTGTTATGCAGTAAGCAGCAGCTCCGAGTTCTTGACACTGATGCGATCCTTTAAATGTGCAATATTTAGAAATTGTTGGTCAGGTTGTTATCTTGGTTTCATCCAATCCTAAATTTAATTTTCTGTCAAAAATTCTTTTTTCTAACAAGAAACAAGCAAAAACGTCACAGTACAGCTGTCCCAAGTTATGATTTATAACAAGGCTCTTGTATTGGATTGCAACTGATTGTTCAGGTTAGGGCTGGGCATTAATTCATTGTGGTATATCAGCTTTCAGTACAATGGTGTGATGACAATATGATCATATCACATTATTTTTTTTACATGAATTAGTTCTAATAAGTTTCACAAGTACATTACGAGTCAAAATTAACAGAATGCGAGTTGTTTTGCACACCTAAAATATTTTGCTATATGCAGACCTAGTTTTACATTTGTGTGCAACATCCACAGGTGTGGAGGTGAGTGTGTTAAGCTGTCTGTTTCCCTGGATTAGCTTGTTGATGGATTGGCAATCACACCAGGGATCAGCTGTAGTGGCTTCCACCTTTCAGTTGGTTAAAAAAAATAAGGTGGCTGTTTACCTTAGATAATATTGCGGCTGCACCAAAAGTTGATCAGAAGGTAGTGGTTGCCAGGTTGTATTAGTAGTCTAAGTAGATCTGGCTAAAACACATTAAGACCAATGAAGGGCCTAATCTCCAGTGACAAGAATTGGCACAGTGTATGACTCAGCTGCTACCCGGACCTTGACTTTGGCTTATAGTACTAGGTACATTCTGGCTTTGTGTGTGTGTCTGTGTGTGTTTTGCACCAGTGCCTTGCATTAGTCCTTGTCCTGAGGGTAGCATCCGATATTTGCTGTTGAGTGACGCAGTTGTGACTACACCTTCGTGGGTAAGCTGGCCTGAAGGCATTGTGACGGATCGCTGTGCTTTCTGCTCAAACAAAAACTGAATGCAAAGAACTCACAACTCCAGGAGTAGCAAACATATATGAATAACTACTGTGCAAAATAGTTCATCCATAACTGTCAGCTTTAGTTAGGGGGACAAAACAGTGACTGCTTTTAAGTATCACTGTTATGTTATAGATGGATTAGCTGTATTTGTCATATTGACCCAAAATAACAGACACATTAAAGCTGCAAGACATGCTTATCTGGAAATATCTCAACTGATCCATTTCAGAATCTAAAGGGTTTCCTCTGTAGATAAAATAATATCATATTATATTAATGAAAAGTCAAACAGGCAATTCAACAGATAGAATGAATTGCCTTCAATGGAAAACACAATTTTAGAGTTTTGCTTTTTTTTCCATGTTTCAAATATCTTTGGATTTTTGCTCTATTTGTCAGACAGAAAGTCTTTTTAGGGCTCTTGAAAACTACATTTGGACAATTATCTGACAATAAAAACAATTAACTGGACGATAAAAGCAGATAGCTGCACACTAACAGAGGCTTTTTTCTATATCCATTCTATACCATCTAAGCGATAACAAATGATATATTATTTCTTTTTAAAATTAACCCTTTCATCTTTAGGTACCCTTTACAGCTATTCAAAGGTTGTTTTCTTGTATTTGTGTCAGTGTTGATGGTGTACTTGCACATAAACCACTACATTGGACACTGATGTGTCTCTCAATACCAAATTCATAAGTCAAAACGTACATTGTCCACATAAGTGGACATGTAAAAAACTCTTTGAAAAGTACATGCTTAGAAATATGAAGTTCAAAAATCCTTTTTCATGCCTAAAGATGAATAAAAATACTTGAGAAAAAAATCCTGATTGAAGTTGTCATAATTCCTGCGTAAAAGGGTTAAAGAAGCCTGAGTAATTGCGCACAGCAAGTGGAAGTGAAGAGGAGTGATTTCTGTGACTGAGCCGGAGCAATGTGCAACTATAATAGCAGCCAACACTGTAGTTATGTTAGACTGTTGTATATGGTATCTGCTTCCATAATAACATCACGGAGTAACGAAATTGTGTCTGTATTTACACGCACCAAGATGTGAATGTCAGTCACAAGACAAATGACATAGAAGTGGAGAGATGAGAGACTGTCTCTGCATGTGTGATGTGCTTGTTAAGGGCACGAGATTTAATCTCTCATGCACATCTGCAAAAAAGTATATGTATCATTTACACAGAATTACCCTTGTGTGTAAATGATACAGGCAGCTGCCAATAAAAAAAAAAAAAAAGTTCAGGTCCAGGCTGAAAAAAATCCCGGGTGTAACTATAATATAGAAAATCCTTTAGCAGCCGATGTTTACTGTAGCTGCTCATGAGACTTTTACAGCAACAAGTAAGAATTCTGGAACATTCCTCCCAACAAAACTTCATCAATATTTCTCGGATGCCTGGATTGAATACGTATCCTCAGGTCCTGGCACACAATGTGCTGGGTTATGGTCAGGACTGTAACATGGTCATTCCAAGTTTGTTTTTCCTGTGGCATCGCCTCACCTTACATGTGAAAGATCCTTTGTTTGAGACCGGAGGGAGATACAAACCAAGCCTTGGGTGGTCACAAGCTAGTGGTATCCTACCACTGGTCCCAAGCCCTGATAAATCTGTGCTGTGCCACCACTTGGAAAATAAGTACTTTTTAAATCATCCCTGACATTTTCCTGTAAAATTTAGATTTTATGGTTGCTTCATTATTTCAAAAACATTTAGGAACTGAGGTAGCAAACAAGCCTTAGGAACAGTTGGGATAAAGTTTTGATATTGACATTGCTTTTGTGTGAGTGTGTGTGTTTGTAATGTCTTTATAACACAACTTTTAGAGTTTTTGTTTGACTGGAAGACTTGACACATGAACAAAGACTGTAAGGAGCTGTATGGATTTTTGCAGCTGTGTTGTTGTGGGGTTGCTCACTTCTTTAAGGTCTCCACAGGAGGTCCACTCCTGTGGAAAGTAGCAATAATGTAGCAATGTTGTGGATTTATGAGCACCGAGGCCTTTAAAAAGATATATGTAACTCTTTGCAGCTACTTACAACTCTATTGTGTTTTTTCAAAGATCCTGTGAAAGTTGACAATTCTCACTTTGATAAACCCACACTTCCAATCTCATCTCTATAACTCAAAAATCCAAGTCTAGTAATTTTAGAAAAAATACATTAGATTCACAAAGGCTCATTAACAACTGTAGAGTAAATTAATTAGCAGCACAATTATTACAGATTTCAGGGTCCTGGATTTTGTACTTTGCACAGTTTTGAGTTTTTAATCTGTAACTAGTATTTTTAGTTTTAGCTGTTGTGCTTTGTTGTTTAGAGTCTTTACTTTAGAGTCTGGGTTCCCCTTACTTATGTTAACATTAATCTCTTATGATTTTGGGCTGTGAATATTTTGTTCTTCAGGTGTTTCTCAGTTGTCTGTACTCTTCATTAATTACTTTTCTGTGTATTTATAGTCACAGGCTCTTTTTGTCTTTTGTGAATGCCTCTGTTTAAAGTCCCCCGTGGCTCTCAGTTTATGTTTTAGAATTAAGTGGATTGAAGTTGTTTTCTTTTCTATCTTTGTCGAGTCTGGCTCCCTATTAAAAGTTCATTTTTCTGTTTATCTATGTGTCCTGGATTTGGTCCACTTCCTGCACTGCGTGATATTTTATTTTGTCTTGTATTATATTTTCACATTTATGATGTGCCTACAAAATAACTTTATAACATAAAAAAAGCCTACCCTACCAAATGATGTGTTAGAGATTCGCATTGTTCCCTGCAGATGGGGCGACCACAGTAACACCTGCACAACATAATGTAAAGTTTAGTTAACTATTAGTTTGACTTCATTGTATATGGGTTTCTTATATTGCATTTTATTCTTTATGCAAACCTTTTACTGAAAATAAGCCGCTGTAATGGCCATCAAAGCAACAGCCGCTATTTACTCTGCCTTGAGCTAAACAGATGGCAGTCAGACATGAGCCACTGGCCTTACGGACCCCGTTCCGCTTTGTTTATATCCCAAACAGTCAGTTAAATCTCTGACAGCCAGTTGAAGTTTATTTCTGCAGCAAGACTGACATTACAACGACACAATGAGGTCCGGTGGCCACTTGTGGAAATGTTGTTTTTGCTCCATCGTACACATGGAAATTTAGCAATTTAATTGATTTTGTGTTAATTTTGTTAACAAAGAATTTACAAAAGGAGTTCTTTGAAGTCAGATACAGCACAGACCCTCACTGAAGACAAATAAGAACTTTGCTAGATAAAGAAGGCTCACATTTTTGACTTTTATTGTAACTCTTCATAACCGTCCTGCTGTGCTTCACCTCGTTATTCTCTGAATAAAAGACTGAACAAACTTTTAAGACTATTTCAGCTATCAGTGAAGTAAGTGTATGGTTTATACTTTCACCAGGTTCACAAACATCACACTATATTCTCAAAATAAAAGTCTGTCCAAACAATAACTATTGTATTGTGCAGGAAACTGTTATGGAAGCAGGGCTTTGTCACTGGTGTTCAGTCAGGTGGGAACAACCAGATTACATTTTCCAGAGGTGAAAATGCCCAAAGAGACAGCACTCTTTGATTACGAATAAATTCTTTATTCTAAATGTAACAGTGGCTTAAAACTGATGTAACAATGACCTTGTATTATAGTTAAGCAGATTCCCGAATCAAATGAAAAGTTAAAAATAGAGCAGGAAAATTTGACAATGCATTTTGACTAAAGAGGAAAGTAACAAGTCTGTTTTTGCAAGCCTGCGTGGGTATTATGATTGTAAGACTTCTGTAATGCAGACTGAAATTTCAATACAAACAGCCTCTATGTTCCATCACAGCATATTCCCTTACCACGCTACCCATATGACCCTATTAATGCCTAGTCAAAGTATGCATAAAATGCATTAAAATAGTTTTTCATTTAAAAAAAAATCTAATCTAAGGCCTGTGGTCTCCCCATTTTTATTTATTTATTTATTTTTACTTTCATCCCATAGACAGAAAAATGAAGCAATGAACCAAAACCATGGCATAGAGCATTTTCACTCCTTGTGGATATCATCTCTGTCCAAGACACCTAGCTCAGTGAAACAGAAAATAATGCAACCTCCTAAATAGTCCACCCATCCTTTTAAGCTTATCCAGTTCAGGGTTGTGTGGGGGGGAGGAGCTTATCCCAGCTATCAAAAGGTGAGGCAGGAAACACCCTGGACAGGTCGCCAGTCTGTCAAAGGGCCAAGACAGACAACCACACTGCAAAAACTAAAAATCTTACCAAATCTTATTTGTAGTTAAAATGATCTCATTACACGTAAAATAAGACACAATCAGCTAAAGGGCAACATTTCAGTAAGCTAAATGAACTTGTTTCAAGACATTTAATCTTGAAACTAAAGAAATAAAACTAGAGATTTTTTTTACTTGTATTAAGTGAAAAAAAATCTGCCAGTGAAACAAGATTTTTTTTCACTTATTTGAAGCTAAAATATCTTGTTTGACTTTTGAGTTTTTGCAGTGCATTTGCACTCACATACACCCTAATGGCAATATAACTATCACTAGTTAACCTAACTAACTGCATGTCTTTGGACTGTGGGAGGAAGCCAAAGCCCCTGGATACAACCCACGGAAACACTTTTGATGGATTTGAACCCAGTACCTTCTAGCTATTTGGCAACAGTGCTCACCACTGTGCCACTGTAACTTGGTGAAACAGAAATAATTATTTAAACTTCCACATACAATTTTGTATTTTATGAAGAAATTTATGTACCTTCATCTTAATGTTTTAACCCCATTTAAGCGAGTTTCTGGCAGGCAGCCTTGTGATTTGTTATTGTTGTTTTTTTCAGTCTCACCTGTTAAGACAAGTCAAAAGGCTTTCTAAAAGTACTTGTCTGAGACTGAATCCAGGCAGCATACCAGCCAAGTACAGATTAGTGCATGACAGACATTAGGTCTTACACACTCTTAGCACACTAGCACAATGGTTCAAAGTAATCACATAGAATTATTTTGAA
The DNA here is from genome assembly GCA_015108515.1 of Hemichromis elongatus. NCBI lineage: Eukaryota > Metazoa > Chordata > Actinopteri > Cichliformes > Cichlidae > Hemichromis > Hemichromis elongatus. Next base: position 17,851 of record VUQR01010549.1, on the reverse strand, counting down.
GATTCAACTGTTCTTAAAAGTGATCATAAAAAGTGTCTTGCTCACTCTTACCTCTGGGTCTGTCACTATACTTGAAGTCACTGAGGAGCTCTTGACTTTGCCTTGAGTGATCATGCGAGTGGGTGACTCTGCAGCTGGATAATGAAACACGGGAGTGTAGCTGGGCGTCATGGGTGAATTAGCTCTGGGAGAAATGCAGGGTGTCTGCCCAGGAGAGGGGCGTGGGGAGAGGGTTCCCATCTCAATGGCCAGGTCCTCTGTGCAGGCCAGGCCATGGCTGCGGAGGTAATCTTCTGTTTCTCTATCCACCACCAACAGTCTTGTGCGGTGGGGCACCTCACGGATTTTGTTTACTACCTACAGAGAGGAGAAAGGAGTGACAGCAGGGAGTTTAATATATATTAAAATGGTTAGATGTGTCATTCAGTGTAAGCTGTTTACAATGAACTGATCAGCTCATTACATGCTTTTGTTTTATGACAAAGGCAAAAAGTCATTCCCATCACAAAAGACTCCCACTGACCCATTTTACAGCCCCACTCTGTCCTACTCCTCAGGCAAGAGAAAGTGGTCTAACAGGTACTCACTGTAAGGTTTATGGGCATTCCGACATCATTTAAACCAAGCAAACACATGAAAACAACTTTAAGTTACTGAACCATCACTCACTTGATGATGAGTTTCATTTTCTACATTCTCTCCGTTCACCTCCACCACTCGGTCACCTGGTCGTAGCCCGGCCAGGTCAGCCGAGGAGCCGGGCTCGACTTTGCGGATAAATTGTCCTCCTCTATTTCGCTCGCCATGCAGATGAAATCCATAGCCATGCTCTCCTTTGACCAAAAAACAAAGCCTTGGTCTCAGCTCGATTTCCATCCCAGTGCGTCAGTAAGGGAGGGAAACAGGTTAGAAGGTCTCGGGAGAATAAGCAGGTGCTTCGTCCAAGAGCTGTGGAAACGCACTGGCTTTTAATCCGAAGTGGTTGTGCGCTTCAGTGACCAAAAGATCATCATCGCTTGGCATCCTGTGAGTCTTTAACTAATCCACAATTGTGCCGATGAAACAAATTAAAATGTAGGTTAAAAGTAATGAGAGCTTAATCCATCGTGAAATATCCAGAGCTGCAAATATGCGCGCACAAAAATTGTGGACTGTGCGCGTAAAATTATGGTAAAAAAAACAAAAAAACACGGACAAGGACTAAGTCCCGTCCATCAAAAGAGTAATCCAAGAGATCAGAGATTAGAAAGCTGCTACTGGCACGCAAGACTTAATTCTCTTCGTCAAGCTGGGCTTGTGTCCTCCTGTCCGAAAATGTGTGAGTGAGCTAGGTTTCAACGGCACACGGTCTCTCCCCCTTAGCGCACACCTGATGCCGCGCTCTCCAACCAACGAAATTATAGCTTGAAATGAAACTAGATAGGTAATGTGAAGAAAGACAGTTTGTTTAATCAGTGAGATCAGGCGTTTGAAACACGCTCAAACAAGTACTGAAATACTTCTTCTGAGGGCATATTTGTTTTTCACAGCCTCCCCAGAGAGACAGAATCTTTTCCAAGGAGGTGGAGTTGAAACACGACTAAACTGTGACCTGAGAAAGGAAATCTGCCTTTTCCGTCCTTTAGCCTTATCTTCGCCGGATATCTAAAAAAAAGAAGGTTGGGTAAAAATGTTTCATGAAATATAAGCTATCCTTGTGTGACGTGATAGCTGGTGCACGCGCATTCATCTCTTTCAAATTGTGTCTTTAAAAAAATTCAGGACAGCTGACGTTCAAGGACTGAGAACCTGATCCGTAAATATGAGACACTGACAAGGTAAATATTTGCCAAGACAACAGTAAGTGTAACTATCCCGGTAAGTTTGCATATACAATCATCCGTGAAAGAAATAGGTCGCTAATGCAGATCTTCCCCTGAGCAATCAAGAAATAGAACATTATAAAATCCCTCACAAGTCATGTCTGAAAATACGCCGTGTGAAGATGTCGTGTGACGAATGCATAAAAATAAACTACTTTTGTGTTTTCTCTCATCTCCCATAAATAAATGCCCCATGTTTTAAAAGATCTGATGGATATAAACTTCCACATTCACAAGTGCACATCTTAAACTCAGAAGTGAAACCTTTCACTTTCTCAAAAGGCCTAAGAAAGCAAATATTTCTGCACAGTAACGATCAAACTGGCAAAATAAGTGAACAAGTGAACTGTAGAGGGGCTTTTGTAAACACACCTGACTAATAATCTGACTCTTAAGCAAGATACTCAGTCAGCTCGAGTTAAAGACAATATTAGAAATCAAAACTTAATCACAAAAAGAAAAAGACTTCAAAGTAGCTTATAGGTAAGTGCTGGTTTAAGACTTACATATGGTTTAATTCTTAAATTTTTAAAACCTTCTGCAGAAGAAATATTATTACACAGGTGCAACTAACAAGCAAGTGATCATTTAAGTGGTGAGTTATGGCATGCAGCAAACATACAACACAATGAGCCGTGTAGCAGACACACCTGATAGGATGTGGATATTATAGTTACCTGTACATATCATGTTATAGCACACCTGTTACTTCATAAGGCAGATACAGGTCACAAGAACCAGGTCTAAGTAGTCATAAAAGGAGGGTTTTATGGGACTCTTTAGTCACATTGGAAAGTCAATGAGATTTAATCTTTAAATGATCAATAATAAGTAGCAGTGGCGCTTTGCTTGCTTCAGCTAATTAACTGAATAAACTCATTATTTCAAATTAATAATCATGTTAATATAAAGCAGTGAGTAAATACACAAATTCTGCTTTTTACTTTTGTGGGGACTTTTTAGTTACATAGATATTTTAATTATTATGTATCACATAATCACTGTATCATAATACAATTTCATATCAAGGTGAGACCTTATTGTAATATCAGTTACAATGTGATTTCCATTCTCATTCTCTAGAGGACCAATTACAGCAGGAAAACATGTTTCTAAGTTCAGAAATGGAAAATTGTGAAAGTGACCTCTGAGGAGAACATCTGAGTAACATAAAGGTCATTCAGGCTGTTACTGCACAGCAAGAACAGCCTGGGTTTGCACGTTCCACCCCTACCTGGCGAGTTTTATCTGAGCGCTCTGGTTGGGTCATCTATGGGCAGTCTGGTAGTGCAGTGATTAATACTTTTACTTTACAGCAAAATGGTCCTGTGCTCAAATCCATAGAGAATTTTTTCCCCTTGCTTTGGTTTCTCAGAAACATGTAGCATATAAGCGTTTAACTTCCTGCTTAAATAAAGTTTAGGCTTTATACAATTAGAAAAAAAGCTTTAATAGGACTCTCCACATTCATGTTAAAAACAAAGTACAGCCCTTGCTTCAATAGTGTTTAGCTTCACCTTTAGAAAGAATAATACAAAGGAAATGTTTTCTGTATAAATTTTGCCAGTTTCTTTCTTCTTCTTGTGGAGAAATTATTGCTCACTCTCTCTTTACATCATTCCTGCAATTCATTGAGGTTTCTGGGCATCGAAGGATGCCCAGCTCTCTTACAGTTCTGCAAGAGCATTTTAATGAGGCTTGTTGCATGACCCAATTTGGGCTAAGCTTTAGCTGTTGGACAGATGTCCTCACATTAGACTCTAGAAAAGCCTACTTGGTTTACAGATATGTTTACAGTCAAATGACTGAGAAGTGCCCAGGTCCTTGGGTTTCTACAAATGCGATGGTGTGCATTATGGCCAGACATGTCCACTTTGGTCTCGTTTGTCCGAAGGATATTGTTCCCAAATTCTTTAGGTTCTTTATGTTGCAAAGTACCTAAGCCACACTGCCTCATTTTAAGAGTTATAAGGCTAGAGGGTTAGGACACCTGGCTGCTACTTAGCCCCCCCCCAAATGGAAGCAATAAGGGTTTACGTTCTAACAAAAGTGTAAAGGCAAGTTTATCCGTTTTTCTGTGCAGGATAAATTGAATGTGAAATTTTAGATATTTGCTTAGGTTTCTTAGTCATCATTTATATCCTGTTCATATTGGACTCAAAATTTGACAGTTTTTAAAACAATTTATACTGTGTGCTAACTAATACTAGAAGTCCTGTACATCCTAGGTACAATACAGTTAATAGCATTTTAATTAATATTAAAACTCTATTAACTGCATGCCTGAGAAAATTTTGTTTATGACACCACACAAATAAAACTACATAATTTTTGTAGTTTATTTTCTTCTTCTTCAATATACAATAGACAAAACTTTACATAAAATGCTCATAACACATTTTTCATTTGGTAAAAAAAAAAAGAAAAGTATAAAAATATTTATCCTTTAAAGATGCTGTTATAGTGTCAAATACATTCTTATTTACATGTTTTTAAATCTATCTGTATAGGTAAACACATACCGTGTCTTCTTGTGCTCACTGTCTGCTGACATCACAAACATCGGTAAAATTCAAGCGTTAATCTTGGTTTTTAGCCTCTTTGTGATGTGGGAAACAGGTGTGGGTAGTAGCTCCTTATTTATCATCTCATCTTTAAGAGCTGCTTCCTGTTTAGGTTCAGTTTTTATTTTAGAAGAGGAGTTTGGACTTGGAGACCGTGGTGATCCCGATTTAGGCCTCTTTGCCGGAGAGTTCTTGTGGGCAGATGGACAGCTGTGCTGGTTCAGACACACAGAGCAGAGAGGGTTGATGGGCAGACAAACCTGCTGTCCAAAACCCACTAGCAGCCAGTTGATCTCACTCCACAGCTCCCTGCAACAGAGGAACATCACCTGAGGACATTACAGAAGTACTTCACTTTGAAACATATTTTTGTTGTAATCTAAATGATATCACTGCACTGTAAGAAAAACACACTGGTGCTGGTGTTAATATCGTCATATCAATACAGTTTTATAAAAGTGTCACCATGACATCATCTGCTCTCTAGCCTGAGGATCAATGGACTTTATAAGTGACTGCTCTCACATTTGCTAATTAAAGCTGCTTTAATCTGTTTTTTTTTCTATTAACAGAAGACAAAGTAGCTTTCAGTTAAGAAATGCTCTGAAATTCTAGTTCAATTAAAAAAAATATAATTTCCTGTTTATTATTTGTTGGCAGTAGATCTCTCACAATATCAGAAGTATAATACACAACTGAAGAAGTGTAGTATTCTATTGTCATCAGAGGAATATAGTGAGATTTGCATGTTCTTGAGCACTGATTATTATTTTGCCTTTTAAAAGTAAATTCCCAGATTTCCACATTTCGATTTTCTTTGCTTCCCACTATCAGTCAAACATTCAAGGGTCAACATTAACCACTGGCGGTGATATATGGTATGTATCCAAATCCATTTTGCACATCTTTATAGGTTTGTTGATCACAGGTAAATCAGGTTTTGTGGATCAGCAGTGCTGTTACCTGGGTAACCACTCCTCAAGGGCCTTGCGTGTTTCCTCCGGGTTTTTAGTTGCCTTCCTGAGCCAGCCCAGCCGATTAGATATTCGATGCACATGTGTGTCCACACCTAGACGAAAATGATCATCACAAATGAACAACTAGTCTCATCACCTCTAAGCTCCCAGTTTATTTGGCAGCCTAACCCTGAGTAAATCTGATGCGATCAAACAGAACAACCCTGCAACACAGCGGTGTGATACCGAAGGGTGTAATTTCTGATGTTTCTCAAATGTACTGCATACATGATTTTACAAACCAATGATTTCTCAATTACATCATAAATATCAAATATGACAACACATCAACACCACTGATGTGTTATTACTTGTTATTAGAGATAAAAATATGGGAATTAGTATACTGGTCAATCAATAGAAGTTACTATGACTATATATCATATAACATATATGTGTAATCTTACAAGGTAATTTATTGCGACAAACTGGCAAACACAACCTGGACTTTGTGCACTTCCTTCTTTTATTCAACTCAAACTATCCAGTTTTAGATGGCGGGTCAGACAAAAAGCGAAACATTTTACTATAATACCGGAAATGAAAATCATGAATTAATTCTGTAAGTGTTCCAGAGACCAATAAAAAAGGTGTTTATATTCTATGTTTCTGTTATAAATTAATGTGTATCTGACTTCAAGATGTGAAGCAGTTAGCAAAGTCAGATACACAGGCTGGATTAAAAAAAAAGAAAGAAAGAAATTCCCACAGGGCCTAAACCATTTTAAATGTTAAGTCTAATCAAAATATAACAGAAATTTATATATTTCCTGGAAACATGTATTTAAAAAACAAACAAACAACAAGGTTGTTGGGTATTAATTGTTAATGCTACCTAGTGTGGCCAAAAGTATGACCCACCTACCACAAGCTTCAAAAGCAGTAAATTTAATTGAGAGTATCATTGCAAACTAACCATTTTCTATTACTATTTTTAAGACACATTTCATATGAATAAATACATTTATACAAAACTGTAACTGCAATACCTATGTTGCCCACCAGGAGACCCCAGTCTACACGTTGGGAATCACTGATCTAGAATTTTGCTTAATTGGTTTCTAGGAGATTAACCAATGGTGTCTGCATATTTCACAGATAGAAGTCCCTACCAATGCCAGACACCTGGTCCCAAGCGATGTCCATAGCCAGGTGAGCCATTTTGGGTCCAACACCCGGCAGGCGGACCAGCCCCTCAACACTGTTTGGGATATCCCCTCCAAACTCCTTCTGCAACATGGCTGACGTCAGCTTCAGATACTTCACCTTACTCTAAAGAAGAATAGGTGAGAGAAACCAAGAGGATACAACAGAGAACTCAGCTGAGAAACCAGGTTGAACTAATATTTAACTTTTATTTACTAAACTTTGATTAAACAAGCTAACAGCTATGGAGACCATCTGTTTTACCCTCCAGAAGCCGACAGGATAGATGAGTTTTCCTAGTTTTTCATCATCTGTAGTGAGTATGTTTTCTACAGTGCAGCCATGTGCTCTGAGCTTCTGCATAGCTGCTGCTGTCACCTGGTCCTTTGTCTGACTGGACAGCATGAGTGACACCAGCACTTGGAAACGTCTCACCTGTGAATAGAACAGAAGAATTAACAAGTTCTATTAAAGAGGACTTTTAAAATATCCAATCCACACCTACATGCGCAGGAGCCTCTATGTCGTAGCATTTCTCTGCTCCCATGTTATCTACAGGTGCATCACGGCCGCTCCGCATCTCACGAATGAATCCCAATTGCTTCCTCCAGTCGGCAGGTTCCCAGCGCTCGGTTTTCATGCGAGAAACACCTTCATCCTTCTCATATTCCACCTTTAACTGTCTCCTCCTGCGGGTGTGCGGTCGAAGTGGTAAAGCTTCTGTTTTTTGTTGCACTGTTGCCTCGTGGAGGAGTTCACGACCTGAACACGAGGAAGCATGGCATCACAGTAAGCACCATAGCAAAAAATTCAAATACAAATGTTACCTAATCTAATCTAATCCAATTAATCAAATGCTAGTTTTGATGAAAAAAAAAAACTTGCATTGAAAGTTTAGCTCACGCTGAAAGAAAATCACTATAAATAGACTTTTCTCTACCAAGTTCAACATCAAAAGGGATGTTGGATGATGGAATAATTTCACCATATTGGTTTAACCCCCCCGCCCCCCCCCTCTTGCTCATCATTATTTTATAAAATCAAAACATTTTCAGTCCAATTCACCTTCTTCAGATCAATGTTCAAATCAGGAGTCACATGGTTGCGATGCAATACATTTTTAAACATAACAATTGGGAACAAGTATTTATTGGAAAAAAGGTTATTTAGGCCATAAACCAAGATATTAGTAAAGTGGTTCTCTCACAGACTTTTAGACAACCAGCAATTTTTTTTTTTTTTGCAGTTAGGAGTCACCCCCTGCTGGCCATCACAAAGAATGCAGGTTTGCTAATAACTAATCAGACAAGCAGGTTAGATTCATGCTTTTGTATAAACTCATTGGGAGTATCTAAAAACCCTTTAAAGAAAGAGATTTGAAATAGTGACCCCACTGTTTCTACAACATGTCCAATGCTGATTTGTAAAATTTACACTTATCTGTGAACATTTCTGCACATCTGTGAACATTTCTGCACATCTGTGAACATTTCTGCACAAGAAACTGTCTTTTTTTTAAATTACATCACAAACTAAATACATCTCAAGCTCAGAGTGTGAGACTTCCAGAGTTGTGGGGCCAATGTGGCAAACACAGTCTCCTTTAGTTCACAAGCTTGTATGATCCTCAGCCAGCAGGGCCTGATCACATGACCTCAGGCACCTGATGAACACTAGTGCTTAAAGTCAAAACCAGAATCTTAAAGTGGACTGAATTTCGCAGGGAGCCAATGTAACTGAATTTGTGACGATGTCTGTACTTTTATTTATTTATTTTTTACACTGTATGCACAGCAATAAAAAAAAATGATAAAAACAGGAAATTTTCTTTAAAATAACAAAATGTTTCCACTTTACTATTATTATTGCAGCGTAGTGTGGGCGATGAGCTACCAAAGTGTAGTGTTGAAATTACTCTTTTTTCTATAAATGCATAGTTACATATCTTTACACTGACAGAGAGGATATTTTTTACTCCTCCGGCCCACTTAAGATCAAAGTGGGGTGTATGGGGCCCAAGATGTAAAATGAGACTGACATCCCTGCTGTAGAGCGACCTTTATAAGCATTAACAGGGTTTTGTGCATGATAAACTGAACTCCCTGTTTATTAGCACAGACTCAGTCTCAAGTACAAAATCTGCCTCTTGAGTATAAAGGTCAGTTTTGACTTATGGATGCACAAAACCTTATATCCTGCACATAATTCTGTTTTCACCTGCACGAGTCCCTCCCACCTCACTATATCTTCATTTTTTATAAAGCTACTTAGTATTTCAGATAAGTATAATCAACAAATAGAAGAAACTATGAAAAAAATTAACGCTTTTATTTATTTATTTTTCCTCTGATTGTACTTCTCAACACCCCACATTTCTTTTGTTGACCTTAAAAGCCCCTGTCATGTACGCATCTGCACATTGGGCCGAAAATGTGATAATAAGCCTGGTTTGCAGCTGCCAATCGCCTTTTTAAGATGTAAAGGTGTAACTGTAGAGTTGGTAAACAAAGCAAACTCAACCTGCTCCAGAATCTGCGCAGGCGCAATAGCCTTCTGCCGCCAAATCAGCTAAAGTTAATTAATTTTTATGCACTTGTACCGACGTACGTGGTCAGTTTGCGTGGTTAGCGTTACCAGCTGATAAAGGAGCAGACGAAGGTCTTAGCTCTGACACCCTCTTCTCCTCCTCCTCCACCTTCACGGGCACAGCGGAGAGCGGGTCCTCGTTCCTCCGTTTGTTGGTGAGTTTGGTCCTGAGAGAGGCTGTAGGTGTGCAGCCAGCACTCCGAGTCATAACAGACTTGCTCTCCATGAAGTAAGGTGAAGTCATTATAAAACCTCGGACTACATAACAGACCCGCGTGCTGCAGCGGACGTGAAGCATTGAGCTGTTGCTGAAGTTAGTTTCTCATTCGTAGGTTTTGGCTCGCGGGTGGAGCTGACGAGCTGAATTCGCCTGCAAGAAGAAAAATGACATAAACCCAAAGACTCGACTTTATATTTTGCTTAAAAAATAAATCTTTCGCTCTTTTAATAAAAAAAAATATTGTTTTGAGATGTAAGATTATTATGTAAGAAGTAATTAACTAAATAATTTAATTTTCTTCTGGACTGCAAAATGATAATAACTTATAAATTATGCTCATTTCCAAATCCGTGTTTTTATTCTCAGACTATACTAAGCTTTATATGGCTTTACATGAGTCACAGATGAAACGTAATCCTTATTTATCTTATACTGGGCCTTGATAATCTTCATTTACTCCACTTTAAGCCAAACTTCCTCTGATTGGCTGCCCCTCACAAGCAGAAAGTTTAAACAGCTGTATGGATTGAAAAAGAGTGTTTAGAGCAGTACCTCTGACCCAAATGTACCACTTTTCCATCAGTGTGGAGCCGATTCTGTCGTGGTGTCTACATTTTGATAAGTTTGAGAACCGATTATCACAGTAAGGTTACTAGCAGGGGTCAAACTAAATTATGTGGGAAGAAAGTTGTGTCAAACAGAAGCTGTTAGCTGTATTTGCCAGATATTGATAAATTTCTTGTGGTAGTCCAAATTCTGTCCCCGAAATTTAGCCAGGTGTTTTTTTGTTTGTCTTTTTTTTTGTCCAGGATTTCTATTGAGACAAAAAAATGAAAACATTTGCATTAACTTGTGCATAAGCGCCACTCACAGGATCCGTGACCACATTGCAGCTTTTAGCGTCAAAAAGGAACCAACTTCACTAACAGCAGCACGGTAAGCTAAATGCTAGCTTAACAGCTAAAACCGTCTTACTTTATCCTAACTTTTGACAGCTAATCACTTTTATGTAGTCTTCAGGAAACCTTACCTGTGCTTTACTACTTTGTAGATGTTATGCGTTTCCGTCTGTGCCACAACACAAAAACTCATACGGCTGACAAATGGACTAGCATACTTCGTATTTAGTCTGCCTTTAAAAAATACATTTCCCGCGAGGCAGTGCGGCAAACGTGTTTTTGTAGGAAGTCCCACTGTCAGAGCATTAGTGTGTCATCCGGTTGAGGAGTAGGGGTGCTGGGAGCGAGCCTTCGGCTGCAAAGACAGAGTTATATCAATGCACAGAAGCAGGCGGTTCGGCTGGTTGCAATCTGACGAAGCAGCAACTGAATGAAAACAAAACTGACTCAACTTCATTAAGGTGAGAGGAGAGGGGGGAGACGGTGGCCGGAGGTAGGAGGGGCAGGCGCTGTTGTTTTATGCTACCAGATCTTCAATGCAACAACAGAGATATGCTAGCTTATTACAAGCACTGTGAAACGAAGCTGAGAGGGTTTATCAATTCCACAGTACGTTTGTGCTGATATGAAGTGTTTAGGTTGACTTGTGTCCACAGATATATCAGCTCTGGTTCGAGCCTACCTTGCACCGTTGTTGTTGTTGTTGCTGCTGCTGGTCCTGGGCTGAAACAGACCAACCGTTGTCCGTCTGCTCCGCTCCCCTCCCCTCCCCGCTATCTCTGTCAAGTCCACATGACAGCAAATTCTTTAAACCTGCCCCATGGGTTTACATATTTACAGGCTGCAGTGCCAAACTTTACTCCAGCTTAAACAGTGGCTTGTAGTGTTGTGTGGACTCACCTGTAATGTCATAAACTTGTTGCTCTAGTTTATTTTGCTGCTGTATGGTCTAAACTCACATGCACAGTACAATAATATGCAACCCTTTAACCAAATATAAAACAGACTTCATTACACATATGGACAAGGACAAATGGAGACGTTCAGCAACCTCTTATTATCAGCTTCACTACCCGCTCAGCACAGACTTCATATAAGCTAAAAATAAGTCTTTTTGGCCTTTTGACTTCACTTGTGTTTTTAACCTTGTGCTAACAGGTGAAAATCCGCTGCTAAACCATGTGTTAACCTTCATTTTACTTTACAAGAGGGACTTTTTCGCTTGAAGTATAACTTGACTTGATACACCTCATCATATCTGGTCTGAACGGTTTCCAGAGCCCAGCTCCAGCTTAGACAACTTAACAATATGCTGACAGGTTGGTAAAAAGTGTTACCATTTCTGTGACGAGGAAGCAAAAAGATGTTGTTAATAGGGAATAGCTTAAATGTTTAAGCTGTTTTTAGTTCTTCATCAGAGGACTGTAGAACAGGTCAGAGGACGGTGCCATCTGTAAATCTGTACTAATTCTCAGTGTATATACAGTCACGTGAAAGAGTTATCATACGACTCTACAGACTCATGTGAGTAGTAAGTATAATAATTTTTCAGTAGAGTAAAGTCCTGCCACAGCATTTCAACTAGGCTGAGGTCTGGACTGCACTGTAATTCTTTTCTTTTTCGGCCATTTTTTTTGTTTGGTAGATTTTCTGCTGCATTTGGGCTCATTGTCTTTTTTCATGACCCAGTTTGGGCCAAGCTTCTATTGTCAGATAGATGGCCTCAAGATTGACTCTAGAATACTTTGGTATACAGAGACGTTCATGGTCGACTTAAAGAGTGACAGGTGTAAAGGTCTCATAGCTGCAAAACAAGGCCAAATCATCAGCTGTCCACCACCATGCTGACAGGTGGTGTTGAGGACTAATATGCTGTGTTTGTTTTTTTCAGCAAGCACATGGGTGTACATTATGGCCAAATATGAGCTATGATTTGTACTGATGCTACTTTGTAAAGTTAAACTGTGCCACCATGTTCTTTTTAGAGAGAAGAGCCTTTTTTCCCCCTACCCTCTATCTAATTGTCCTGTCATGAACTTTAGCATTTCACATGCTAACTGAGGCTTATAGAGTCTGAGATGTGGCTTTTGGGTTTCTTTGAGTATTACATGGTCTAACCTTGGGATGAAGGTGGTGGGATTGTCTTAAATCAGACCTGAATGTGCCAGTTTAGCAAATTGCCCAAACTACTTTTATAGAGGTGCTTACCCATTAATCAATACATGTGATTTCCAGCACCTGGCTGCTAATTGCCCTCTTAACTGCTGTTTGAGCAGTAATGGTGTACTTAAGTTTGCACAGGATTGCAATTTTTTTTTACTTATTTTTTTGTCCTACGCATGTTGTCTACTCCAACTGTAATTTCTCATTTTCTCAAATACCTGGGAATACATTAAATCTATTAAAGGAAAGTTTAAACATTTCCATAATATGGGAAAAAAAAAAAAAGGTTTGTGACTCACTCTGTGTCTGGTTCTGTGACAGGCAGCTGCCAGTCCCTTGCCTGTGTTGTGGATCACCCTTCCAGGCTGGGCCATGAATAAACAACCAAGCAAGGAGAGTCTCAAGGATAAGGTGAAGGGGATCTTTGGGCTGGGTACACAGCGTCCTCCGAACAAACAGAGCGACACTAAACCTTCCGAGTTCATCATTACGGCTGACATCATCAAGGTCTGCAGAAGCGACTGAGTATCTGTGCATGTTCGCTGAATCTCTCTCATTCCTTTCCCAGCACATCTTCCACTGTTTGACGTAATTTTTGCTTTGGTGTGTTTCAGGAGCTGCACCCAGATTGTGGTCTGAGCAACCGTGTTCGCACTATGAACCACATCTGTGAGCTTGCCAAAATGAAAAAGTTTGAGGAGGTGAGTCTGCTGGCTGCAGTCCATTTTTGTTGATGTTTGGTGAACAGTATATAAATCTGAGTGTATATGTTGTTCAGCATGCAGTGGAGGCTGTATGGAAAAATGTAGAAGACATGCTGACTCCAGAGCAGCCACCAGAGGCCAGACATGCTGTCCTGCAGCTGCTCAGGGCCATTATACAGGGGCAGGTATACAAACACAACATACACACAGGCAAATGCAAAAAGCTTCTGTTTATGTTTTTAAAAAGTCTTTCTCACTGTTTGCGTGAAGGGTGAGCGACTCGGCCCTCTGAGAGCCTACTTTTTCAAGGTAATCAGAGACTACCAGCCGTGCAATGAAGACCTCTCTGACAGACTGGAGGTATTTAAGGCTTTAACAGAGAATGGAAAAGATATCACATACCTGGAAGAGGACATAGGTAAAACCAGCATAATCCTCTTTCTTTATCAGTTGCAATATTTGTGTTTGGATTGTGCATTTAAAAACAATCAGAAAAATAAATATCAGAAATGCTGAATAAAACATAACTTCAGCTTCGAAGTAACCACTATTAATCACTGATAAATTTCTGGCTGTCACACCTCAGCTGATTAGGTTAAACTCGTGTTCACTGTTCCTGTTTTGTGCATTGACTGTGTTGATATTATGTAATACAACAGTTTGTTTTCTTTTTTAATCATTTGTTTTTCATTTAAGGCACAATAATGACAATAGTCTTTTAGAATTCTAACAAATAGCTCTTTTTTTCACACAATACCTTGAACTATGTATTTCAGGATTAGTGATTTTTTTTTTTTTAATTCATTTTTTTTTTTTATACCCCTAGAAGGTGGTAGGGATACTTGCCCCAGGACAAATACCCACACCCAAGATGGTTTAATCCCTGTCTTATCTGAGAAATGTGACATTATATATTCAGCCTTACTTGAGCTATTTTTTATTAGTATTTCTAACTGTTTGTTCATAGAAACACTGTGAATACTTTTATTTTCCATAGTGTTTTAACCTGCATATGTTACTTGCTTTCCTCCCTCAGCACGCTTTGTCCTCCTGTGGATGGATATAGGCCTTACCTCTGACTTTCTCCATGTTCTTGTCAATCTGGTGAAATTTAATAGCTGCTACTTGGACCAAAATGTTTCCATCATGGTCCAGTGAGTCAGAGAAATCCACACACACAATGATTCTCTCTTACTCAGCAATTGTTCTCAGTGTCCCTTTTTCCCCACTCGTTCTTCTGTGCTCTCTGCAGGAAAATTTGCCTGCTGTGCAACAGAACGACGTCTTCAACTGATATTGAGGTTGGTATTTTAGTTTACTTTACAGTTAAAGGACAGCTAAAATTTGTGCAAACATTTTGAATGTTAAAAATATTTTTCAGACTTTTTTTTTTCTGGTTGCAAATAAACAGATGTGACCACTTAAATCATTGCATTTGGCAAGAAGTACACTTATAGCATGGAAATGATGAAATAGTACTATTTTACTTAAGAGATACAGTTAGAGCTAGAGCCAACAAGAGCTCAAACACCCTGAAATATGTACAAAAGCGGTCGTGAACAAACCATTAAAATTTCCCTGTTGCTCAGTTTCTTCTTTTTGTAGTTTAGAAACATTAGGATCAGGCATGATGTCAGTTTTATTTTATTTATTTTTTTTGTCAGTTTTTGCAGTTTGTATTTTTTACAAACAATAAAAACGTCAAAGCAGAATAATTTTGAATTCATGCAGGGGTTTTTTTTCGCAGCACCCTCAGTGTGTAACTAGCAAATACATAAGAGGGACTTCATGAACCTGCAGGTTTAAGAAAAAATTAATAATTGAGCAACTGTTCATGTTTTTATTATATGTGAAAACTCTGTACATCAAAGCTAGTGGTGGTTTTAATCTGATGTAATAATTTCTTTTTGAGTGAATCACAATTATAAGCTTCAGTTAAATCTACCAGTTAGACAAACGCTACCATTTTTTTTTTTTTTGATTTGTGAACCTCACTGTTTTGTAGCACTGCTGGTCACTAGTATTTTCAACCTTTGTATTTTTCCAGGTGGCTCTGCAAGTGCTCGATGCAGTTGTGTGTTACAACTGCCTCCCCTCCGACTCTTTAACCGTCTTCATAATCACACTCTGCCGTACGGTCAACGTCAAAGAGTTTTGCGAGTCCTGTTGGAAGGTGAAGGAAGAAAAAAACCCCTGCAAATTTAAACTTCTGCCTCTTGTTTGAAATCTGTCATTTGAAGAGGCATAAGTCATAACTGTGTCCTCCACTGTGTCGTTTGTTGTTCCTTTGTTCTGCTCTCTGGTTCTTCAGTTAATGAGAAAGGTTTTGGGGACTCACCTCGGCCATAGTGCAATTTACACCATGTGTCGAATTATGGAGGAAAGGTATTATTGGTTAAATATGCAACATTTCTGAAATTGTGTAAGTGAGAATATATAACTTTAGAGGTATGGTGCAGTTCTTCTTTGATCTGTCCCTCCACCAGGGTGTACATGGAGGATGCGCCGTTGTTAAGAGGAGCCGTTTTCTTTGTTGGAATGGCGCTTTGGGGGGCGCACAGGCTGCCTGCACTCAAAAATACACCGACCCTTGTTCTGCCATCTTTCTACAAGGTAACTCGCATAAATATATATGCAGTTTTGCAATGAGGCTTATAATAGTGAGGGTCAAATTCACCTCTTACAATCGAAAATTTAACTGATAGGATTTTATAGAGGTAAGCCTGTCTTGCAAACTGGAGTTTTAAAGTTTCATAAGGACTTATTATACTTTTACTTATTTTCTGCTTATACTAAACAAAGGACTGTTCATAGTGCTTTGGTTTTAGGCATTTTCCCCCCCCTTGTCTTAAATCTGTGCAATGTGATTCAGAGCAAATTTCCTTTAAAGGAGATGGGAATTTAGTCTGGTTTTATTGTGAAGCACTTTGTGAAATTTATCTGTGCAATGTGCTATATAAATACATTTTAATTACTTACTTACTAGTCATTACTTTTCTATTATTAATATTATATATATCAGTTCAGTTCTCTTATCGATGCTTAATGGGTTCTCACTGGGTCCACTTTTATAGTCACCACCATTGCTGTGCAGCGTATCAAAGGCATTAAATTCATGCAAATTAATTCCATGCTGTGGGTGAAATGCATGTTCACGTTGGAGGTATTTCCCCTTTTTGTTGTGATCAAGGTTGGGATAATTACTAAAAAAAAAAAAAATATTGCAGATATTACATAGAACACTTTTCTGTAATGCAGTATGGTACTTAATTACTCCATAGCGAAAGTAAGTCATTATATTCCTATATTAATTTCATGTTACTCTGTAAAATAGCTGAAACACCCTCTCTCATAATTACTATTTATCAATATAAACCTGAAGCTTAACCTCCACACACCAACACAAATCCCTGTCCTGATAAGGACACATATTTGAGCTGGGCTGGCGTTGGGATTGACTTAGCCAAGAACCCAGAGTGAAAGCTAGCTTAGTGTTAGCATGCTGTGTGGCTAGCTTAGTGTTAGCATGCTGTTTGTGTAGATGCTTGCAAAGAGTCAAAATTGTGTTGTCGGCATAATGCAGCAGCTTCTGTCTTGGTTGCAGTTTCCACTTTACAATAAGTAGAAAGTTGGCTTAAAGCAGTGGTTTTAAACTGGGAGGCAACCTTAACCCTAAAATTACTCCTTTTAGACAGTGGACGAAATGGGGAACTGCAAAAAGGCCCATTGTAAGATAAATGAGGATAATTTTGACTTGGCATGCAAAGATGCTCTAGTATAGAATAGATTTGCTTTGCATGAAAAATATGGAGCTAGAAATCTGTACAATGGGGTGAAAAGAATAGACTCTCTGACTACCAGACCCATGGCATAGATATTCACTTTTGTGTTCAAAGTCATACAGATATGTTCTTTCAGGCAGGATGTAGTCAAACTGCAAGTTGGTGCTGTGTGTTCAGATTTAAGCCTGAGATTGAAAATTGTATGGGGGGTAAAATGACTGCACTTAATTTGATGACTGTGCTGAAGCAGTGACTCTTATCTCTGTCCCTCAGGCCATGTCATGTGCCAACGAGGTGGTCTCCTATGAAATTGTTCTCTCAATAACAAGACTCATCAAAAAGTACGGCAAAGAGCTACAGGTGGTCACATGGGACATCCTACTCGGCATCATAGAGCGACTATTGCAACAGATTCAGGTACTTTGATATATAGTGTCCACTTGTGATTGACCATGCTTCATAGTGTAGTAGTTAGCAAATTTGTTAGGCAAGTGAAACATTTTTGGCTGATTCCAGCTGGAGACCCAAATCCCATTTGGGCTTGTGTTAGGAAGGGCATCTGCCAAATTAAACATGAGGAGCTTTAGTTTTTTAATTTTTATCTTGTTGAGTATACAGAGTAAAAAGAAATGGCTCTAGCTTGACCAAGTGGTGTGCCTCTTGTTTTCACAGACAATAGGCAGTGCGGAGCTAAAGGCCATCGTTTATGAACTGTTGACCACCGTGGAAGAGCTTTATGAACAAAACGGTTACCACGGCTCCACTGAGAAGTTTTTCAGCCTGGTGGAGAAATGTGCTGATAAAAGACCAGTTAGTGGTTTGATTATCTGCTCTCCTCTTCTACCCTTTTTTGTAATTTAGACCTCTTACACCGCACTGCTTTTTTTTTTTTTTTTTCCCCTTTTCTGA
>VUQR01010548.1:9853-20475 GCA_015108515.1 Hemichromis elongatus | reverse complement strand
TTCTTGTCGCTGCTTTGAGCCTCGTTGTCTGGCTGTGAACTCTCACCCCAGCTGCTTGGGAAATGTCATACAGGCAGAGGCCCGTGCTGCAGTAGGGGGGCGTAATAGGAGGAAAAAATAACATTTTCACTGCTCTCACTGCATCTTTTTTTATTCGCGGCTCTGAGGTGCAAGTGCCACATCCCCGCTACCAACACTACCAGCAGCAGCAGCAGCCGCCGATAACTAACCGCAGTCTCAATGCTAACCTCGCATTAGGACTGATATTTTAAAAAAAAAAAGAAAAGAAAAGAAAAAAAATCCGTGCCAGACATGTGAGTAGCAAACCATCGCCTGTCGCTCTTCACTTACCCGTTGACTGCTGTGCGCTCTCGCTATTGTATCCTCACACCAACGGGAACAGATGGTCATTGAACTGTGTCGTTGTGCTTTTGGTATCACTGTGCTGTTTTCGTGGCTGCACGATCGCGTTTGCTGGGCAGACGGCAGCCTCGCTGGCGGCTTGTTTTGGGGCTCTGCGTCGGCTTGGCTAATTGAGCAACGAGGCTGTGATTTTTCGGCTGTAAATAGCTCAGTGGGAGGGAGACCCATTCATTTAGTGGCCGTGTGATAAGTGTGTGATGTAGCTATTAGCTTATTTAGCCCGTTTGCACTCATTTTTTCCCCTTCCAAGGTAGCCGTGGATTTGGTGTGGAGGCAAAACCAGCCTGGTGTTTCCAGTCAGATGTGAAGGCCCAGGTTAGAGCGCACATAATGCGGCGGTGTTGATGTGAAATGTGTTTGTGGCCCCTCTGAGGAGCGCAAACTGAGCTGGAACCACAAAGCTGATGCAGATGCGTGCACGGTGAAGCAGGGGATCATGCAGGAGGTCTTGTTATTCGCTTGCGATCTGGGATGTACTTCAGTACAAGGAACTCCTTGTACTTTTTCGACTGACTGTAGTATTTTTAAGTGTTCTGCGGGGTTTGTTTGGATTATTGCAACGATTCATTGGTGTACTTACTTTAACCCCCCCGCCCTTTTTTTTCTTTAAATCCCAAACTTCCACACTGGCATTAGGATTTTTTAAATCAATCAATAATCAATAAATTCTGCGTCTGATTGGCTGCTTTGGTACTAGAAAGATGGCATGATGAGTGGAAATATAACTGCAAGTGACTTTATTGCATTCTTAGGTTATAATTTGACTGATTAGGGTATTTGCTCCATTATATATCTAGAAATAACAGATGCTTTGCACTACTGACATCCAGCCATTAAACCCTTTATCCCTAAATAGTCATGTTGTTTAATAACCATAAGAGTATATTGTCTTGTTACAGTTTTTAGTCCTCAAAATTTTTAAAATAGCTGCAGGAAGTTCTGAATTTGTTGGTTTTTGTAATTATTTTGGGCATTAAAATTTGTCAGCATGTAGTTGAAATGTGACAGGAAACGCATGGAGGAAGAGGAGATGACATGCAACAGGTTAAGAGTTTTAAATCTCTTTAAAACTCTGGGATGTTCACAATGACCAAACTTATGCTTTCCATATGGTTGAAGACAAGGGTCTTGCAATGGTTTCCAACTCTTCTGTCCCTCGTGGTTTCAGGGGGAAGAAAGTTAATCCTCTTTGGAAGATGTCAGCCCAGCAGACTAACTGGCTCGTGATGCCGATGCCCAGCAGAAGATCCTGGGACTGAGACGTGGATCCCTTTACACTGATGGCCTGGACTGAGTAAGAACAAACATTCAGTGTTAGTTTATTTATTTCTTTTTATATGAGCGCTGTGTGTGACAGTGTTTGCTGTCATCCATGACAGGTTTCAGCTGGCCTGCTGAAGCTATGGGGAGCTGCTGGAGCTGTCTATACAGAGACCCCATCCGAGACAACCATCTCACCAAATTCAAGGTTGGGAATCCCTAAAAAAAATTTGTATATGTTTTTTTTCTCCTTACATAACAGCTGTCCTATTTGTATCCACGTAACTTTAAGCTGTGGTAAACTGATGTCTCTTCCCCTTGTCTTTACGTCATGCTGTTTCTACCTCTGCTAGGTCACCAATGTAGACGATGAGGGCAACGAGCTGGGCTCTGGGATCATGGAGCTCACTCAAACTGAGCTCATTCTCCACACACGTAAGAGGGACGCCATCCGGTGGCCGTATCTCTGCTTGCGACGCTACGGCTATGACTCCAACTTGTTTTCTTTTGAGAGCGGCCGCCGCTGTCAGACCGGGCAGGGTGAGTAACATTTTCTCTGATTTTCTGCTTCGGTTACATACCTATAGAGTCACTGTGGGGGTTGTTTTTTTCCCCCTTTGTTTTAGGATGCAACAAGTTTTTATGTCAAAAAACATAAGCACAGTAAAGTCTTTTAAATTTTTGTACTAACCTAGGTTGTCATTATAGTATTGAAATATGGCAAATGCAGGCATTGTAAGGTGTGCAGGTCACTTTTGTGATTTCGTGGGAAATTACAATACAACTTTGTTACTTTTTTTTAAAGGCAGTTGCTATTTTTTTTTACAGATTAAAGTTGGAATCAGCATTATGAAAATAAACATAGAGGGGAAATACGTGAACTTTACTGATGCAGAGCAGGAACGCACATCTAAATCTTTGCTAGAAAATCTGTGATGACTTGCATCCATACAGGGATGGAGCAGCTCTGTGATTTTTTTTTTTTCATACAATTGCCACACAAAAAAACCCCAAAACGGTATGCCACTCTCTGATTGGGAGTTCATCAAAGAGTGTTTTGTGCACTTTGCCACACTAATATGTCGTGATGGGGGAAAAAAAAAAGAGTCAAGGAAGTGCCCCTCTCCGGGCTAATCAGATGGATCAGGGGACATTGTAGAAAATCTGGGTGGAAAAACAAAGCATGCAGTTTTCTCCTCGGATCTGGACGAGAGCTGTGATGTCAGCGACACAGGAGCTGAAATGGGACGTAAACTGTTAACCGGTGGCCGTCCGTCAATGTCCACCCGACTAGAAAAAAATGTTTGGCGATTGAAGCTGATGAAAGATAAAGTGACCGAAATGAACCCAGAAGTGAAACTGGTATTTTTGCATAACAGTGTTGTCATTGTGCTTGTTTTTTTTTTTTTTTTTAAATAGGAATCTTTGCATTCAAGTGTTCCCGGGCAGAAGAGATCTTTAATCTGCTTCAGGAGCTGATGCAGTGTAACAGCATCAACGTGGTGGAAGAGTCGATGATGATGAGTCGCAGCGGTCACACACCAGAGATGGACATGTCTCGCACACCACAGACACCCAACAGTGAGTCACACAACACCAAACACACACAAACAAAAGGATGTACTTTGAGATTAATTGTAGATGTTAGATTCAGTAATGCGGTACTAAAATTAGCAGAACTTGAATAAAAAAAATGGCTTTGCAACTTTATTTGGGAGTGTTATTCTTAAGCTGATTGATTATTTTCCCACACACTTTCTCAGAGTGACGAGTCTATCGGTATCTTTACTTCTGAATGACTAAGCCTCTTTTGGACACTCTTTTTATACCGAGTCATGCCAGTTAACCTATTTTTTATGACTTGACCTTTATTAGATTTTAATTTAAAACAAAACAAAAAACAATTTAACCTATTAAACAGTTGCTTTGAGTCTTTGGTCGTCACTGTTTAAACAGTTTCTGGTGTCAAAATGAGATCATATAGATCAGCGGTCCCCAACCCCCCGGGCCCTGGACTGGTACCGGTCCGTGAGTCGTTTGTTACCGGGCCGCGAGAGTTGAGGTTCAGTGTAAAATTTATGGTTTTTATTGGTTTTAATTGTTAATGTTTTTTTAATCTTCAACTCAGTTTCCCTGTCTTATTTCCCATGTGTATGAATACGTTTTCTTTTACTTTGGAACTGGTACTGGTTTTATTTTGTTGTATTTATCCGCAACACCTTAAAGGCCGGTCAGTGAAAATATTGTTGGACATAAACCGGTCCGTGGCGCAAAAAAGGTTGGAGACCGCTGATATAGATGCTTCGCGAGTTAAATGTCTAATCAGTGTGTGAGAAATTGAGGTTTCCATGTCACATCTTCTAAAAGACATATTAGACCTTTTCATGCTTGAAATGCTTCATCTTGAACTCATAATTGAAGAAAAGTTGACAGTTTTTGGAGAAAAACAAATTAGATTTTTTTTTCCATTAGGAGTTTTATGAGAAGCTTTTCAGGTTTGCCCCAGTTTTTCATATTTCTTTACAGCCTCTGCTACTTTATTGAGAGACAGGCAGCCTGTCCAGGACGTAATAGCAAAGTGAAACGCTTACTGAGGGGCCTTTAGGTTAAAGAGCCCTAGATTTCCATTCAAAGTCAGTGAACACCAAAACAGAGCTAGAAGAGAGTCAATGTTGAGCAGTGGTGTTGCTCAGGAATGGCTGCATGTGTTAAAAAGGCAACAGTTTGGCAACAAGTTTACTATTTAAAGGTAAAATTGTTTCTACTGCCCCCAAGTGGTGACAACATCAATTTCTTCAGGTTTAACAAACAGATGAGTAGTGACATCTTGTCTCATTTAACACTTTGAAGTGTAACACAGCCAAAAATACTTGCTTTCATTATTATATTTACATTATTGTATCAGTAAAACACACTACCATGTCAGCTGAGTGAACCTCTGTAAAAGCACTTCAAGCATTCCTTCAAGCGTTCCACTTCAAGCACTTCAGACGTTCCTAAAAAAGGATATCACAGTTATCCTCTTTGGCTGGAGGATAAAACAAAAAAATGAGACATGAAAAATCAAAACATTGCCATGTTTCACTTTTGATTGTGAAAGTGCTGCTGGTCTTAAAAGGTTTGCTTTGGTGGAGGTAAACTTCCTTTTTCTTTGGTGATTTATTGTTCTTGTTGATATAATCAATATAACCTTTAACCTTTTTTAATGTTTTTTTTAATGTAGCGGAGAAAAATGATTTTAAATAACAGTTTAACATTTAACACTTTGCCTGCGCCTGATTTTTTTTTTCTTTTCTTTGCCTGTTATGAAAATGTTTGCAGCTCCAGCATTTCCTGTCCAGGCTTTTCCAAATGGATACCCTGGTTATCCAATCAGAGGAGATTCCTCTCAACCATCGATTGCTGATGATCATGGACATAGCCTCATGGGTTTGGAAGACCAGGTGAGACCTCTCCGTGCGCTTTTAACTGGACATTAGCCGTGCTGTTTCCCCAATGTGACGATGTCTTTATTTTCCCTTACAGACCCATACCTATGTAAATACTGTGAGCATGGAGGGGGATCTTTCCCTGCGTCATTGCGTGCACTCTCTACCTGAGGTACGGCCTAGCACTTTTCCTGAAACAACACGGGGAGCCATGCCTGTAGGGGGCCAAGGAAATCCGCAGTCTAACCTGCGGTGCTGTCCCCTCGAGGAGCATAAAGATCCTCAGGTGTTCCTACAGGCGTCCTCGCAGGAGGTCAAATTCATGCTGGGTCCCACTCCAGCGCAACGGCATCTGCTCGAGAGAGAGAGGGAGAGGCACGGGCACAATCCTCACAGCCTTCAGCCAGTAGAGGGCGCAGCAAGCTCAGAGACGGAAGGAGATGAGCCCTCTATGCACCTGTGCAACTCTCACTCCTATCACCATTTCCATCATCACACGCACCGGCACCCGGGCCACGAGCACCAGGAGGGCTGCCAGAGTGGCGAACTCACATATGAGAATATTAACGGCTTGCGAAGCGGCCGTAAGCAGCGTCTGAGTCCCAGCAGCATTTCGCAGTCCGTTGGTTCAAGCAGCAGTAGCAGCACTGGGGACAGTCATTCTCACTCCCTCTTGCACGGTCACGGGCCGACATCTCTACCCCCGCAGGGGTACCCCTGTGAGAGGGGCATGGGTGGAGCTCATCGTCGGACAGCTCTGCTTAACTATGAGAACTTACCCTCTCTGCCGCCGGTGTGGGAGTACAGCGCTCTGCAGCGGGATGATGAGCAGGAAGAGGATGATGATGACCAGGATGATGAAGAATATGAGGAAGAAGAGGAAGATTTTGATGAGTATGAGTTCTCAGAAGGCCCCGGGACACCCAACGGGTACCATCAAGATGGCCGGGGCATCCACAGAGACGCCCTGCAGAACTATGTTAACACAGAGCAGGTCCAGCCTCCCCGGCTTCGACACGCCTGCCCCCCGCATCCACGGCCGTGTCACCCAGACAGAGGGGGGCGAATATTTAGCTTTGATTTCCGCAGACGATCGAGGTCAGGGGTTGGAGGCTGTGAGCACAGCCACATGCCTCCTTCGCGGCAGCTGAATTACATCCAGGTGGACCTGGAGGGAGAACCTCCCTGCCAAGCCCTCAGCAGCGGGGGTGCCCAGACCCAGCCACAGCACCAGCGCCTACCACCCAAAAAATGTGGTCCACAGGCACCCCGGCGCAGCGAATGCTACGCAGTCATTGACCTAAAGAAGACCGCTGCTATGTCCAACCTGCAGAAAGCTCTGCCCAGGGATGATGGGACTTCCAGAAAGACTCGCCACAACAGCACAGACCTGCCTCTGTAAATGGTGTTCAAACTGAAGAGGAGCGATGAAGACAGATGAAGGCTTATCCTCATCTTAGCACACTGGACCCTTCACTGTCATCCATCCATTCAACTGTCGGGCTGATCAGTACAGGTACCTACTTAGAAACTTACTGAAACCTATCTGTTCATATACAAGCAAAAGAGAAATCTCTGAGGAGAATTTGCCATTTTATTTTGTGTTGTCAGATATTTGGAGTGAAGCTCTCTGAAGAAATCTGCAGTTTTTTAGCTGCAGATGATTGGTGTATATATATATATATATATATATATATATATATATATATTTGGCCGAGAGTTTAGCAGACGGTTTTAAGTAGAAGGAGTCGTTGCCATAACGTTTTGGTGTGAACATCTTTTTTTAAACCATCTACACTCATAAAAATTGTTGTTCCTATCATTTAGTTTGGTTACAAACACTTTGAGTGTCAGAGTTGTGAACTTCATCTCAGAAATTATGTTGTTGGCATGAAGGAAGGTAATGGTCAATGTTCATACCTCATCAAAAGCACTTAAATCTAATGTTGCTAGTAGAAGAGACCATTATTTGTTACTGTATGCCTATAGAGCATTTTGCACACAATCCTATGGAATTGTATTTCATCTTTTTTTTTTCCTTTTTTAAGGAGTTTTTTAGTTCAGTCTTAGCTTAAAAAAAAAGAGATGGCTTAAATAAATAAAAGAGAATGTGATATTTGAAGAAATATACTCAACTAAATGATGGTAAAAGTAGCACACATGCATTAAATGAGCTTTGGCTCCCTCCTATCAACATGCAGCAATTGAAAAAGTAGCATATCAACTTTGATCGCACCTCCTGCTTATCATCTCAAACCAGCAGGAGGTCCATGCTTGTCACGTTGCACTTTTGACCCTGGGCCACTGAAACGCTCTTTGTCACCACTCCCGCGCCACTGGAGCCACAAGTTGTGTCCTTTTACCAAAAATAGGGGGCCAAATATTTCCTGAAGATAATAATGTAGATAGTTTATTTAAATGTTCTTGACGGAGACGCTGATAACCTCAAAACGTGGCATTAAGCTATAACCTCACACAAAATGTTGTCAGTTATCAGGTATGGTTGTTCTGTTTGAAAAGGGTTGTCGCAAAATCATCCAGTGAAGATCTTTGAGAGAAATTATCAACCAGTTATCAGATATTTATTCATTTATTTATTTATTTATTTCACTTTAATTTATTCTCTTTTTTTTTCTTAAGTTGTGGTAATTTTGTTTTCCATGTGACGACCAGCGTTTTGTAGTCCAGTTGGTAATATGGAGACCAAAGTTTCACCTCAAATTACCACTGGACACTGATGTATTACTGTTATAACTGTGCTTAATTATATTTTAAACAAAAGAAAGACTGTATTTATATTTTAAGTGCCAAAACTTAATTGTAAACTGTACGATGAATAAAATCAATTGTGCCATTTGGGTTTGTAGAAATCTATAGGACAGAAAGGCATAAGAGGAGAACAGTCAGAAGACAAAAAAAAAAAGAAAATCCTGCTTTTTAAGGATAATAAAAACAAAAATAAAATCTGCACATTCCACCTCATCCACATCGATAGCCATTTCGAAGGGGGATTATAAGAATGGTAATCTTGTGGTCTGATAATCACTGTTATGGTGGTTTTTTGCTGCTACATGTACATACTAACAGTAGCCCATGTAAGCTACATGAAAAAATGATGTGATGTCAGATCCTTTATCATATTATTGATAGAAGTAGCATTGTTGTGTTCTCCTGAGATTTTTTGTTTTGTTTTCTCAGAGCTGTAGAAATCTCACATACCATTTAATTTAATGTTTAATTTGACCAATATTTTATTTAATTGAGATTGTTTTCTGACTAACTGTGTGGTATGGGGAGAGTTAATGGAAGCACATGAATCTGTCTCTTTCTTTGATCGTCTTCTTTTTCTTTTCTTTTTTTTAAATGAACGTTCACACCAGGGTGACGTTTTCTGCCTATTGAGGAAAGCAGGATGTTCTACGTTTACACATGTGTGGGCTTTCAGATGCAGATGAATTGTGGCATTAAGCTGAAGTTGGTCTTTTTTTTTTTAAAGCAGCATTTAGATTAAATGAGACAAAAATGCATTTTTAACATCTGTGCTTGAATGGAAGTTGAGTGGACACAACCTTGTAAAATTTGATAACAATAAACAGAGCCCAACCGATTTAATGACATGCAGATATTATTGGACGATATTAGCTATTTGCTGATATATTAGTGTTTATAATGTTCGATAAATAAAAATTAAAAAAGTAAACAAGAGACAGAAAAAACACCCTTCAAACATGCTCTGAGTGTTGATGTTGCATGGTTTGTCCATCAGAGGGCACTCTACAGCTTCCCTCTTGTGAACACATCTGTTTGGAATAATGACAACAACATCTGGCTGATTCAAAGTTGGCCAGAGCGTAAAGGCATAAATAAATAACAAGAAATTAAAAATGTTAGGGATTTTTTGTTGTTCAATGTGTCTGAAAGAGAGAAAAACAAAACAAAACAAATGTTTAATTTGCAGTATCTAATATCAATATCTTAAAAATTCAGAAAGGCTTTAATACCAGTTTGTGATTGTCTAGATTAGAAAATGCTTAAGTGACGCTAAAACTAAAACCTAAATTCTCCTGTTCCTTGAAACTATATATTATTATATTTCAGTTGCTACTTCAGATATTTT
The DNA here is from genome assembly GCA_015108515.1 of Hemichromis elongatus. Classification (NCBI taxonomy): domain Eukaryota; kingdom Metazoa; phylum Chordata; class Actinopteri; order Cichliformes; family Cichlidae; genus Hemichromis; species Hemichromis elongatus. Next base: position 11,247 of record VUQR01010548.1, on the reverse strand, counting down.
CCTCAAATATAAAACAGAAAAATGCAGTTGTGTGAGGCATTATAGTAATAATAATAATAATAAACTTTATTTATAAAGCACACTTAAAAACCAAGGGTATACCAAGGTGCTTAACAAGTAAACATAGAGATAAGAGGTAAATAAAAATAAAAATAGGACCAAAGCAAGTACCAGGTTTGCAAACAGATCGCTGTCACTGATACATAGAAGCAGCAGATAAAATATCATCAACATGTTAACTCTCCTATTTATAAAAAAAAAAAAAAAAAAAGACCAACTTGTAGCTGCCATTTTTGCTAGATTTGCGAGGAAATTATTGCGATACGTCAAAGGGATGTTTACATTATTTTGCAATAATATATTAATTGTTTTGCCAATCCAAATTGGACCAATATTTGAAGTGTATTGAAATGTATAGTCTAAAGAGGTGGGGCTTAATGTATTAAATCACATGTTTGTCTATGAATCTTATTATTTGAGATACAGTGTTCATTTTTCAGCCTTAGTAGAGGGAATTTAACTTTGAAAAGGGAAAAAAAGTTTTGTTGACGGTCAATTAGCTCAACATTAAGAGTGCCATGTATTATGTCACCATTGCCAATACTTACAGAGTTAATTGTGTTACATTTTTCGAAGCTGTGGTGATGTATCATAAACGACGCAGCAAGTCAGTCCTCCATTTTCCTCCGAATAATGTTACATGTGGTTTTATAGGCATTATAAAATTCAGCACCATTACCGTGATTGCCAGTGTTTATTGATTAATAATCAAAATGTTTAAGTAATTGTTTTTCAAATCATTCAGCTTCAAAGTACTGATCTTATCTCATCGCTGCTGAGGTCAAACGAACTCAGGGGCCATAAGATAATGGCACCCACCTCATTACTCACTGTGATTGGCCTGGTGCCGATGCTATCTCAAGCATTTACTTTTCATAAATTTTAGTATTTCTGCCTAAGGCATGATTCAGACAGGTGTCTATGAGGTTGTCAATGTGGTGTGTTTGTGTCTGCTTGTGCAATCTGCAGGGCAAGTGGCAACGAGTTCTCTCATTTGGTTCCCCAAACAGCATTTATTTGAAGGAGTTGTTTTAAAATAAAAGTAAAAATAATATATACTCTTTGTGTTTACCGTGAAAGCGTGATTGCATATCTAATCCATTTAAAAGGAAAAAAAGAAAAATATCTTGTTGTGCCTTGCATTTTCAAGCTGAAGAAATAAGTTTACTGCCATTCATGGAGGATCTCAATTGGAGAAAAGAAAGCACCTCCTGAAGGTTTGGGGACTGAAAGTAAAACAGCCTTTTAGTCATTTGTGTTGTACTTTGTAGTTAATCCTTATGGTCAATCACTGTTTTTTTTTTTTGTTTTTTTTTTTAAATATTTTTTTTCAC
>VUQR01010547.1:56682-67960 GCA_015108515.1 Hemichromis elongatus | reverse complement strand
CCCCGCAGTCTTCCGCTACTCGGGTTAAACATGATATATAAGTCACTTAGATAACTTAAACATGTTATTGTTTGGCCTTTTTTCAGTGTTTTATTTCTCGGCTTGGCTGAGATTACAGCTGAATAAACGTCAAAAAGTGTGAGATGATGGAGAGGCCTACCCCACCTCATGAGGACCCGGTCGACGTAGATCCCGTAGGTCGGGTCCTCATGAGGACGCAACCCCTGAATTTGCAACCCCTATACTTTCTCCTCCAATGTTTATTGGTGGTGGAGGAGACCCTGGTCCAACTTTTACTCCAAAATCTTCCACAGACATTTGGTTGGACTGAGATCATTTTTACCCTCATTGAATCATTCAAGGAGCCCTGGTGATTTACAAACGGGAGCATCCCATTATTCTAGAAAGAAATAACTCGTCACTGATAAATCGGATTACTCTAAACAACTTTGCATCAAGCAGCAGTGACTGTTCCCTCGAAGGGGGCCGGACCGAGCCTCTCACTAGTAAAGATTCAAAGGCTTGTTTGGGCTCAGCAAAAACTGTACATCTAAATGTGGTTGAAAACTAAGGGGTGGCAACGCTTATCCAGGATTTTGGAAAGATATCAGAAAACCGATTAGTACATGTTCACGTAAGATGAAAAGAAAGACTGTGCAAAAAGTCCTGCAAGAAGACATCTGGTCCTTCAGAAGTCTATGTGAAGATCACAGCCCTCCACCTGGACCTCAGTTGAGACTTTCCTGATGAGTCTATGGCAAAAGTGGCTAATTTTAGGTCATTCTAAGTTGAAGAAAGGAGGATTATCCAGAGTATAACCCTCACCTGGCTGAAAACCAGTTTGGCCGCTGTGACATGGTTGTGATCAGACAGGCACATAGTCAAGTAGTACCTACTACATAAAAGCGTATACGCCATCTAAATGGAAATTATTTTCCCTTGAGGCCATGTCTAACATTGTGCTGCATGCCAGTCTTATTCATGATAGCCTCTGGACAGTGGAAACATGTTGGTAGGGCAGCATGGTGCTAAGCACTGCTGTATCCTCGTAAGAAGTTTCTGGTTTTGAAGCTGCTGGTCAGAGGTGCAGAGACCTACTTTCACTGTTCAACTAAACTCCTTTGGACAACCAGAAAAAAGACCTTTGACCTTTCATCTTTCAACCAACATCTGGCAAAGTTCTCTTCAGCTGGGTTGGGTGTAAAGATACAGTAGATGGTGACCTTTGGTTAATTAGATGTTATCAGCCGGCACAGATGGAAGGATGTGCGCGTTAAAGGCGATCGCCATGCAGAACAGCCTTCGCTCGTCTTCTGCTACCGGGCCGAACACTTCGCAGGGCCACTTGAATCTAAAATGAACCAGAAACAATCAGTAACTGTTTTATCGCACTTGAGCACAACCCACTCGACAGTCACAGTATTTGCAAAGTAGCAGGAGGCAGAGTGATTTAAAAGGCCCCCCAGTGGGAGCACTCATTAAAAGAGCTGTTTGTTTTCCAAATTAATGGAGACTTTCAGACGGCTGTTGTTTTCTTCCTCTGCACTTACATCAGCAGCCTGCCTTTAACGACCGGCTGAGGTTTAATCCCTGGCATTTATTTATTTAGGCTAGCTGCCAGGTTGAAAACATATTTTAATGAGGCAGCGGTCCGCTGAAACAATAACCTGAGCTGAGATATTTAATTGGCTTTGAGAGGAGCTCTCAGAGGCTGGAGTGGGATCATTCAAAGCAAACACTGCATGTTCATGTGTTGCTTAAAGGTTTGAACAAAGGTTTACGATTAGCCTGCGCTGTGAGAATCGGAGGCTTCACTAGTGGGTTTCCACCAGAAGGGCTCTCTACACCACTCTACCTCTACATGCACAGCTCACACTTTACTGCAGACGACTGCTCTCAGAGACAAACTTCCTCCTGATTTTTTTCATTTTAATTCTTCATTCGATTATTTTTCCCTGCTAACTAAAAGAACACTGCAACCGAGCACAAAGAGGGCAAGTCCTGGGTATATCTGGTGACACAGAGTGATGTCGATTCTTTCTAATGGACAGCAGGAGCGTCTGCTCTGAATGTAGATAGAAATCTATAAGATTTGCATGATGCATCCAGTCCCTGTCTGATTTGTCTCAGAACGTATCGTAGCTGTCATAGAACAGCTTCAAAAATGGCTTTGATTCGGTTTGATCTCATATAATCCCTCATAATTTAATAAAATTGTTGAACAGTCACATGATCTACCTGGTGGAGGTAAATACTTAAACTAGTGTGGATGTCGAGTCCTAAAAGTCCAAGTTTATCAGTGGAATAAAATCATGAACAGCGATTTTTAGTCCATGCCGGTAGTAATCTGAACAGTGTGGCAGTAAAGCTGCATCGCAAACACTCGAAGTGATCAAACCTGTAGGGATGGGGGTCAGGTGGGGTAGTTGCATGCCTTGCCTTCAGTATGATATGCTGCTAACACTGCACCGTGACTGAATATGTATGTGGTGTTAATCTGTAATGTGTCGTGTGCATTGTTCTGAGTGTCGCCGGTGTCACTGTGAGGACTTCCTGGGACTAATCTCACTGTGTTTCTGGACTGAAGCGAGCCCGATGCTGGAGCCAGGCTATGTTCAGGAACATTAATTGGCCTCGTCGGTTTGCTGTAAAGTGATTGGTCACTTTAAGATCCTCTCCTAAAACCCGCATCATCAACCAGCCATGCTGCAGCAGAATCTGGACTCAGACTCGAAGTCTTGCTTTTACTATGCGAATAACGCCTCCTTTCTCCCGCCCGCCCTCGTTCTTTACCTTCCCGTGACCCAGTGTACTAAAGCAAACCTGTGGTTCGACAGGGAAACACTTGGGTGTCTATTAATACCTAACAGGTACGCATGGCTGCAGTCAGCAGATGCATCGTCAGCCAGTGTGGTGATTAAATTATTCTGGTAGGAAACCAATTCTCCCATCCTCCTGTGACGAGCGTAGCGGCTTCAAGGGCAGACAGGGGAAAGAAAGCACAAACATACCTTCAGTTTATTCATCTAAAATTGATCTCAGATGTATTTCATGACAATCTTGACATATTGAAGCCTCCAACAGCTCTACAGCACAAGACCTTCAGTTAGCTTGGCTCCAGGATCGGTTTCCTCCATACATCAAGCCTTTACTGCTCACTGGCCAAGTTTGATTTCAAGTTGCACTTTCAGATTGGTTTCTGTGGCCTCAGTTCCCACTGGGCTCTTCAAACCTGACTACAAAATGAAACCGGGCCTGTCTATCAGCTCGATCGCTGATAGAAGCTCGTCAGTTCAAAAAGAAAAAAAAACATATCAGATTGAGAATGCATGGAGCACACGCTGACCTGAAACAGTCTGAGAAATCGGCCCATCGCCAATCTCAGCCTCTGTGTCCCTCCTCCCTCCCCCCCCCCCCCTCTCCCTCCCTCTGTGTCTCCACTGTCCTCCTCCATCCCCACCCCACCGCCCCACTCCTCAACCTATAGGACAAGGAGGTGAATCTGGAACAGGTGCATCGTCGTATGAACAGTCTTTTGGACGAGGACTTGGCCCACAAGCAGATCCCCGGCCCCTCTATCGAGATCTCTGCGCTGGACATCGGCAGCATGCAGCCCAGCCAGGCCTCTCTGGTCCCGGGCCCGGAGTCCAGGCGGGACTACCCGCCCTCGGGCCTCGCTGTGACCACCTTCCTCCCCGGGGAGGGGGCACCACCTCCTCCTCTTCCCCACCCTCACCATGGGGGGACCCTAGGCAGGACGCTACCCCCATCCCAGGGCCCTGGCAGCAGCACGTTGCCCCCGCACCACCCGCTCAGCAGCACCAGCCTCAGCGGCACCATGCAGTGCAAACACAGGGCGCCCAACGGGGGGCTCTTCCGGCAGAGCCCTGGCAAGACACCCATGCCAATGTCCTACCAGGCAGTCTCCGCAGGACCCATACCCGAAGCCATTGAGGCCACCCACAGTACATCAATATAAGATCGGGGGGGGGGGTAAAAAGGGTTGGTGGGGGGAGGTTGCTCTCTTGACTTGGGTCCAGGTTTGGTTCCCAGGTGGGTTGGGGAACTCTAGAGGAAAATTATTATAGAGGGAAAAACATATATGTACAAAATAAAAAGATTTTGTATCTCACTATCTGTTCAGAAACACACACGAGAAATCTAACAAAAAAACAACAAAGCGCGGGGCGGGGTGGGGCAGCGGGTGTAATTTTTCTCTTGTACATATCTGTAAATACCAAGAGAACGAAGTGAGGTTAAAGTGTATTTTGAATATTCTCAATTTTTGAAGTTGAGTTATAAAAACAAACAAAATCAGATAAAAAAAAATATATACATTGATGAAAAAGTTATGACTGTTTGAATGGCTTTGTAAATTTTGTTCAATTAAAACAATGACGCGAAATTCATTGTGATTGTTTTCTAAGTGCCGAAATTAAACGATGTCTCTCCACAACTCATTGATGTAAACGACTACCCATGATGCACCGCTGTAGGGACATGTTTAGTGTTGGACACCTACTGTTATGCACCTCTGTACCAACCCTATATATATCTTCAGCATCGGACTAAAAAAGAAAAATCACTCTTTGTTTTTTTCCCCCATTTGTATTAAATATATAATATACATAGTTTTTTCCAAGCAAAAGTCTACATTCTTTTCTTACGTTGACTGTAAATGGTGTTCATTCAAACACTGCGGGGAAACAAATGGGTTTTTATTGGGTTCATATTTTACACACAGCTCAATGGTTTGTTTTTATAGCGAGTTTTTATTTGGCGTCAGTACTGTCCAGGTGAGAGTCTCAGTTTGTGACGAGGAAAGGAACGAAGAACGGCTCGTACGGCTGCGAGCGCACCGACCGCAGTCTTTAGGTCAAACGGTGATGTGGTGTTTGGACTGCAGCTGTAGTGACTCAGTCATGCATGCTTGGCCTGTTTGTCGAACACGACAGAGTGTAGAACCGCTGTTCCCTACCCACACGGGTTAGGTCTTCATCTTAAAGTCAAATCTCATAAGGAAGCCTGAAAAACCCCAACGCCGTGGTTCCCTCAGCAAAAATCCAATGAGGTTGTTCTGTAGGCCTCTGAGCTACAACAGAAACTGATGGCTGTAAAAGATTATGATACAAGATTGTCTTCTGTAGGGTAATTTTCACACCCTGACCCAAATTTTATGAGTTTTGAACTATAAATTCAGTCCCACGTTCGACGTGATGAAATCTCCCAACAACGTCTGTCGACCCGTTTAACCACTTATTGCAAAAACCTTTTCTGGGTCACAGTAAAGCTTCAAAATTCAAAAATTAACATAACTTCTGTATATTAAGCTGTGGAAAAAAATGAACTTGATTAGGGCTTTCATGAATCACAGACCTTTAGACATCAAACAGAAACCAAGCCGACTTAGAGATGAGGAAATCAGGAACACAAAAACACTCGTTCTCGGTTTCAGGTCTGAGAGATGCTTGCACCTTCAACGCAGCGCCAACAAACCAGTAAAAGTCAGTTATTGTCCTTTTCTATGAAACTGTCCAGACGCTTTTAGACCAATGAGAAGTTGGCACCAATTTAAAGCAAGTACTGGAATGCTTCCAAACTCTGAGACAGACCCTCTTGTTAGCCAGATATATATTATAAGACACAGCTCCAGAGTATCAGCCACTCTCCTATTCATTTGATTATTTTTCAGCTTCTGTTTGAATTTGAAGGAAGTGTCAGATTGAAATTGGTGCCAGAACGATTGGTTATTTATTCAAACTAACTTTAACTGTTGCCAGAGTGGACAGCTTCGGTTACAGACCTGAACACAAGAAAAGTTACGATGTATCCAATATTTGTTCGCCTTCCCATTCTTACTCTTACTAACCACTCCCACAGCGTTCCTAACAGAGGGCTGACACGTGTGTTTTCAGGCAGTCGTAATGCTTCGTTTGGGGCCAAATATCGAAGCTCGGCCGGGTTCCAACAGCAGTCGGTGTGAATGCAGCCTTAACCTTAAGAAAAAATAGAAAGGTCTTGTATAAAGAAGTACTAAATAGATATGTCTTTAATTTTTATACTAGAGGATTTAGTGTCACACTCTCGTACGCAGGTTTCTTCTTGCAAAGCAGTGCAGTAACGAGCAGTGAGAGAGTGACTCAGAGAGGCATCGCATTTCCACAAGTCATTCCTAATGAGATCCATTATCACCTGCAGGGATGACAGAGGGCGTCATTATCCAAAGTGCAGTCAGAGGCTCATGATGATGGCCGTTCTGCAGGTGCCATACCTCAACTGCTTGTAAAATAGAGGGAACTTAAATATATTTGCTAAACACTGGGTTGTTTTTTTCTCTATAGATAACTGTAAGAGGAACATTTATGGGAAAAGTATTTTCAGCAGAAATATATAAAACCGACCATGTCGCCCCCACCCTTTTGCTTTCACAAGCGCAATTAATGTGCATCTATGGGCCTAATGACTGTCAACTTCATTTTCATTAGCTTGATGCTGGCTGTTCACATCCATGTTGATCGCACAGTTTTGAGGACATTAGCAGCCAAATGCAGACCTGCTTGTCTTCCACGGGTCTGCAGTTATAAAACATGCATGTGGGCAGAGGAAACTGAGGGACCTGAACTTGTCAGAATGAAGAGCTTTAGTCCCAAAACTCATTCTGGAGATGGGACATCTAATCTTATGTTGCTGGTGGGTTTATGGCTGTTGGACGGGCTGCTTAAGTCATTATGAAACTATGAGCGGTCTTTGGAGGTTTTGCTGTCCGGTTCTGTGGCACAGCATTTCCTCCACACTAGGGAAACCCAGACTGAAAAATATCCTTTTTAAGTGTCCATATCATCCAAGTCCACTCTATAAAGATCCATGTGATGAAACCATCATCAATGGTTAGCTCCAACATTCAAACCATAGACGAGAGGATCATCTGTTGTTATAAACCCTGTGTCCTAACCAGGGTTGGGGAACTCCAGACCTCGAGGGGCGGTGTCCTGCAGGTTTCAGATCTAACCCTGGGTCAACACACCTGAATCACATGATTAGTTCATTCCCAGGCCTCTGGAGAACTACAAGACATGTTGAGGAGGTCATTTAGCCTTTAAATCAGCTGTGTTGGATCAAGGACACGTCTAAAACCTGCAGGACACCGGCCCTCCAGGCTGGGAGTTGCACACCACAAGATGCTTTTATTACTGTGTGCAGAGCAAGCAGACTCCTTAATGTCTCCTTAAGGGTGCTCCCCAACAGCAGCAGTCTCCATCAAATAAGTCCAACTATCAAGTTTCTGCTGTGTTACCCAAATGAAAAACCTCTTTTAGAGCTTTTTGCTTTTCAAGCAAACAATTCAATGCCAGAATTATAAAAAGTTCTTTATTAATTCAAATTGGTTTGTTACTAAAGCACAAAGCATCCAACAATTACAACCCTATGAAAAAATGCAACCTCTTGGAAACACCTTCAACAAAGCCCATTGGTCCATTATTTTTCTTCCAGAACAAATCTGATCAGATACAACTGGACACCCCGGTGGGGGTGCACTGTCCAAAAAACTAGATTAAATCTAGCGGCGTGTTACGAGCTCCGCTTACAAAACAGAAATTTAGGAGTAAAATCTTCCAACACCAATGACGAGCTGATGGACTTGGCAGATTTCTGTTTCGCACCATGCAAAAGCATTTCTGGCTCTTATCAATGACAGGTTAGAGGTAACGTTTAGTTTTTCCCTGACCACGCATACACGCAGTACCGTTCTCACGTAACACCCCAGAGTTATGTTGCCGATCATTCATGCTCCTAATTCTTGATCACTGAAGAAATGTAAGTGTAAAAGCACTGTGCCGAACCACTCACATCATAGGACGAAGGGGTTTTTGTTGTTTCATAGATGTATTAAATCTGAGTCATTGAACTGGGAAGAAAAGGTTTAACGTGTGACTGTGACGATTTATGTTGTGCCAAGCAGAAATGTTCATTATTCAGTTTTACCTTATTCTGTCCGAGCTCTCCTGAAGGGGTTCAAACGCTAATGTTCTGTGTCTGTGTGAAAACGACTTCCCCGGTGACACCAAGTAAAACCTGCCATGTGTTCCATCCTGTGCGTAAACGGACACGCAGACACGTGACGCACCCGCGACTCTGACGCAGCTCCCATCTGAACACACTCCATATGGATGTTTTCTTGCTGTGTCAGTAGTTGCTCTCGTGAACCAACTTGCTTTTTACACTGTGCTCCACCACGTGACGGACGGACAGAGAGAGAGGGTACAATTGGTCAGCAATGAGGAAGTGACCAGGAGGGCGGGGCAAAAGAGGCCTACGTGTGTCCTCTTTATGTTCGAACTCCAACACCCCGACAGAGGATGAAAACATGAACTGTCAGAGCACACAGACTGTCACAGTGCATCTAAGGGAGACCCTTATTTTATTTATGAATATGCTGCTTGGAGTTTCTTAAACTTTAATAAAGAAATATGGTTTACAAATCTGTTTCTGATATGTGTCAGTGACAACACGTCCCTTCTACTTTATGCAAACCTTTACTGTGATACTGTCAAGAAGCTGACTGACTGTTTGGCAAGTGCAGTTCCTGTAATTTATTGGTATGGTCCCAATCAGTACCGCGGTGTCTGCTCGTTGTACCCATACCTCGCTAGTGTTAGGCCGTAGTCACACAGGCCTACCACCGGTTGCTGGGTAAAAATGTATTTCCGGAGGTTGTTTGCTGTTGTTACGTGTCCTGCACAGATTGCAAACATGTGACAACTACTTACCAACCAGCTGTGAAAATGTGAAGCATGTGACAGGAACCAGACACTGTTTGCCTTCAAAGTAAAAGCATTAAGGCATGGCTTTTACTTTGAAGACAAATGGTCTCGGTTTCTGGTGTGCTTTGACTTTTTCAAGTTTCTCTGCTGCTCTGTGGTTGACGAGTGTTTGCAGACAGGTTGGTATCTGCTCGTTTGTCAGTCCTGCTTATCTGTTCCACTTGCACAACAATCATGTGATTTGAGTGTACAGTGGATATTGACATTCCTGTTATATCTATCACATGAAAGGTCAAGAGCGTGATGGACAGAAACAGCTGCATTATGCTGCCAACACAACTTGAGCTGTTTGCAAGCATCTGCACAGACAGCATGCTAACACTATGCTAGCCCAGAGTGACAGCTGAGTGAGTGCCGACGGCAGCAGCCAGACCCTGAACTTCAACAGGTAACGAACTGATGAGCAGTCAGGCTGCAGCCACCGTTTATACCTGTTCATGTCTCTAAAGCAGAATCACCACGGCAACGGCTTCAAAGTGTCTTTGTGCTGTGTTTTCATCTTTGCTCTGTGTTCATACCTAAATATCTAAGACAAAGACCACACGTATGTCCTTGTTATCATAGAGCAGGGGTCTATTCCTCTCCACTCTATTCCTACTTTCACGAAGCTAGTTTTAGCAACCTGAGCCAGAAAAGAATTCAGTCTGTAGAAATACCGGAGCTGAGGCCCTCTAACAGCGAGGTGTTTTGGGGCTGTCCCATAGAAAAGATCCATGTGATGAAACCATCATCAATGGTTAGCTCCAACATTCAAACCACAGACAAGAGGATCATCTGTTGTTATAAACCCTGTGTCCTGACCAGGGTTGGGGAACTCCAGACCTCGAGGGGCGGTGTCCTGCAGGTTTCAGATCTCACCCTGGGTCAACACACCTGAATCACATGATTAGTTCATTAGCAGGCCTCTGGAGAACTTCAAGACATGTTGAGGAGGTCATTTAGCCATTTGAATCAGCTGTGTTGGATCAAGGACACGTCTAAAACCTGCAGGACACCGGCCCGCCAGGCCTGGAGTTGGACACCCCTGTGATAGAGGTTTGCAGTTTGACGTAGCCTGCAGGTTTATACTGTCATGGTAATGATGAGACTGTGTGTAACATGGCAGACTAATGCGCCTGGATGAATTCATCTCCATATTATTGTGTGAAGTTGCACTGGGTCGGGAGTGATGTTGTGTGTGTGTTACATTTCTGGTGAGTCAATATTACTGATACACTAGTTTACTTATAGCCCACACGACAAACACTGCTGTGTTGTTTTGTCTGTCTGTGCTGGCGTGTTTCATTTTACAGAGAAACGATAAAACAATGTAACAGATTACTTTCTCTTCAAAGTAATTAAGTAACGTACTGCATTACTTTAAAAAAAAGTGTTATGTGTAATGTAAGCAGCCAAAACAGAAACTAATGTCTTTCATATACTTTACTTTGACACTAACACCAGCACAGTTAAACTCTGAACCATCTAAGTTTCTTTTCCACTTTAAAGCAGTCAGCAGATAACACTTTTCCTTGTCAATTTAAATTCCCCCAGATTGCATAAAGTGGTCATCAGTATCCAAGGTGACATCTTCAAATGTCCAACCAAGACCCTAAAGTCCAGATCGATTCAGCTTCCCATCATGTAAAAGAAAGCAGAGCAGCAAATTGTCGTGTTAGAGAAGTGGAACCAAAAGTCTTACATGTTTACGTCATAATGCAGGAGACTTGATGTCGGCCAAGCATTTTGTGTTCTGTGATTGCCTCGGTGTTTGCAGGGTCAACTGAAAATGATTTTAACTGTTAACTGAATACAAATGATCATGTTTAGCTGTAACAAACTCTAAGATTCAGTTTTCTATCATTTCTAAAGAAACAGAAGGACAGTAAAATCAACCAGTCTGGGTAGTTTGTATGAACACTCGGCTCAAGGTGGGAGTTTGTGCTCAGTTCTCCACTGATTGTCATGAAATTGAGTTTGGTGATTGGTGTTGATAATAAATCTGTCCTGCGGCTGTGGTGGACGAGGTTGAAGAGCACCGGGAGACAATTTTCAATAAAACCATCAACAAAGAACTCCAACTAAAATCAGCAGGTTTGTTAAAATCCAGCTTTTTACATTTCAGGCAAATAAAGAGGCTAAAAACACTGTGCACGCACTGGTTTATGAAACAGCCACTTTCTTTGTGTCCTGATGCCAAAAAATCTACGTTTTTTTAGAACACGTTGGTGTCACCCATTGTCTTTAGTCCAATGCTGCATGCATCTTGACATTATACAAGTATCTTGAGAAAATAGCCGAGGCCACAGAGCTCACAGGTTTTCATCGATCTCCAAAGGTTGATTCTGTTCATCTGGATGTAATGTTTTCAGATGGAAACTGAAGACGTCACCTGGATGAGTGACGAAACGTTTCTCCCACTGAAAACGCCACGTCCAGATGAACAGAATCAACCTTTGGAGATTGACTTACCTGGA